>JADRCD010223141.1:6710-26710 GCA_019843815.1 Montemys delectorum
AGGATATGGTCACAGGCAGGGGAAGATCCCTTGTTGAGCGAGGGAGAGGGGCGGGGGGGGGTGAGCTGGGGGGGGGGGCGGGTGCAAACCGAAGACCTTCCTGTGAACTCTTTTGAGACCAACAGAAAAGAACTAGCCAGACCCAATAAAAGGGGGGAAGAGGATTGTCACTCACCCTGAGCTTTCTGCCTTCAGTGTCTACCTTCTCTTCCCTCTTTGTTTTGGAAGCACAGAGACCAATCATAATACAACCATTGTCTTTGAAGGCTTGTTGCCTTCAACTGATTACCTATAATGAAGCTATAGTTGGAGACAATTTCAAGAGCTATACCATCTCAGCCCTTGAAAAGGTAGGGTCATCATTTTCAAGATGCCTCATGTAGTCATAACCTTCAGATTATTTTATTACGTTCCTGACAGCCAAAATAGAGTATATGAAATATTCTCTTTAAAAGTAATAATTTTTCCAAAAGTATAAAGATCTGATGATGTATTTTTAAATAGCTCTTCCAACACATGTAGCTGCTAGTTTGTGAGCTGGTTTAATCTGGCATGTGAAAATTAATGAATATTCTATCTTTGATCTATGCATGCAATTTCATTGATTTTTAGCGGAATCTGTCTTCAAGGGCAATAGTAGAATCTCTCCATAATTATCTTTACTAATACAGTACTATATTTATTACAAAAGCCATTTCACTTTCTCTACTGACCTTTTTGAAATTCAAAGTACATGCATTATATTCCATTGGTTTAATTCATTCTAGATGAAGAGATGAAATCCATCACAAAGCTTATTTTAGTTGCTGTTCGATTGCTGTGAAGAGACGCTAAGACCTAAGCAACTCTTAGGAAAGAAAGTGTTTAACTGGGGGCTAGCCTACAGTTTCAGAGGCTTAGTTCATTATCATCATAGCTGCAAGCACTGCACAGTACATGGTACCAGAGCAGTAGCTGAAAACTACATCCTGGTGCACCGGCCGAGAAACTCTGGGGTTGGCATGAGCCAGTAGCAAACTTCCTCCAAGGCCACACCTCCTAATCATTTAAATCCTTTCAAGTGCCAGTGTCTGGTGACTAAGCTCCCAGATATATGAGTCTATGGGGCGGGGGGGGGGGGGGGGGGGGGGGCATTCTTATTCCAACCAACATACTTGGTAAGTAAGATAACCAGAACAAAGATTTATGTGAATTGATAACAATGAATGCTCCTGAGTATTTTAGGGGTAGAGAAAGTAGACATTTGTGTTTCCTTACTATATAACCCAGATGGAGCCAAAGGCATTTAACTTGTCTCCTCTGATCTGTTGTTACACTTTAGTATTAATAGTGATGTGAAATAATGTATATAAGCCTTCTGATTTTGTTTCACCAACCTTTTGAGAAAATAATTTTAAGCTTTCCTTTTCCCCTAATCTCATTCCAATAATCTCTACCACTTACCTCAACCGCCACAAGCACTGTTACCCGGGCCCTAACAGATGCTTAAGCACTGAAGAGGGCACTTCCAACTTCCCTCTTCTCAACCCAGAAAGTGATGAAAACATGAAGAAGATAAAACCAGTTCCCAAAGCTCTTTTCAAAGACAGCATATCAGCTGCCATTACTCAAGCCCACCTCGAAAGAAATAGAGTTATAGCTATGTTTGTCATAGCTTCCACATGTCACAGAATGTTTCTCCATTGTTTTTCTTTAGGAAAGATCTGCAAAGTCATGTCTTTCTTGCCATGTGTACACATGAACAAAAAGCCCAATACTGTGCTCTGGAAACACCAGACATGTTTCCAACTTCTTTTTGCTCTTAAAATCTGTACAGATTACCTACACAGTAGACATGTGCTTGGACACCAAGTGACAGTGTTATTAAATCTGTGACAACATAATCATAATCTCCAGGTGCTAAAGACACTAGCATTTTTCTATTAAAAGCATCTAGTGCATAAGCAAAAATAATGAAAAATGAATCATAAAATTCAATATAAACATAAAACTATAAATTTTTCAGAAACAAACAAACAAAAAATGTAGAAGAAAGTTTGAACCTAGGCTAGGAAAAAAAAAGTTCTCAGACATGACATGATCCATAAAAGGAAATCCTGGCAAACTAGGTCTTACAAGTTAAGTTAATTTTACTTAATTAATTTGATCGTAACAAAATTTGATCTTAACTGTGTTTGTTTGCTTGTGACTATGAATTCTAGTACTAGGCCAGACTGGCCAGGAACCCCCTAAGTAGCCCAGGCTAGCCACAATTCATAGTCCATCTCCTTGAGCTTTCTGAGGCCTGCTATTACAGCATGAACCACCAGGCCTAAGTAAGTTAGGGACTTTTGCTATGCCGGAGGTGGGGTAGGGAGAGTGAAAGTTTACTGAGCAGGAAGAAGTGTTTTCAGATTATTTATCTGACAAAAGATTAGTAATTAAACATATAATGAATTCTCGAAACTTAACACTAAAAAGTGAACAATTGACTAGAATATGGGTAACTGTGAACTGGTATGTCAATGAAAATTATATACAGGTATTAAAGTAACACAAGCCATCTGGCAGTTACAAATCAAAACAAGCCACAATGACATATCACTACATACCCACCCAGAAAAGCAAAAGTGAAAGCCAGCAGTGACATCAAATCATGGCGAAGGAGCAGGAAGTTTGACTTGCTCATATTGATGCCAGGGATGGAAAATGAATACCGCCCCTCTGGAAAGAAGCCTGTTGGTATGACAGACTGTAGGCTGGCCCTCAAGAGATGTCTGTTTCTGATTTCATGAACTTTTGAAAGTGTTAACTTACATGGACAATATATATATATATACATATATACATAGTAGTAGTTGAGTTAAAACGTTAAGATGGGGAGATGATCCTGCATTATCTAGCTGCATGCAGCGCATGCACAAAGGATCTTTAAAAGGGAAGGAGGGGAAGCCAAAGACAGATCAAGCCATTCAACATTCTACAATTGAGTGGGCAGGGACTTGGGAGTACCAAACCCTGAAGAACTGTAGACGGTTGGTGTCTTATGGGAGAAGTGACGATTTTCTTTCCAGGTATGGCTCCTGATAGGACTGTGCTCCAGTGGATAGCGCCACACTCAGAAGTATACAGGCAGCACAAATAACAGTGTTTTGTTTTGTCTAAACAGAACAGAGTTGGGCATAGTGGCTTGCTTACGCCTTTAATCCCAGCACTCAGGAGGCAGAGGCTCCCCAGGTTCCCCAGAACCCTCGTGAGAGCAGGACACGGCAGAGCACATCTTTAGACACAGTGCGCCTACAGCAAATAGAAGAGGGATAAAAGTGAATCCCCAAGACCTTGTGGCCCAGCAAGCCTAGCATATACCATGACAAGACAAGAGACTCCATCCCATGAGACTCAGCAGCCAAGGTTGTCCACTAACCACAACTGCGCGTGAAGCTACAGTTACCACAATAAAATATCAATTAAAGGGGTGTTTATGAAAGAAGGGGAAGTCATAAAAGCAAAGAGGAGTAGTACTGGGCAGAAGGACAATTGGAGAGATGTTGGTGACAAAATTCAACATCTCAGTTAGGCAGTAGGAGTAATCAATAGACCAGCACACAGACAATAGTCTCAAGTACTATGTATTTGAAAATCACTGAATAAGTCTTTCCCCTATGTTCCTGTAGATCTAGTTTCAAGTTTTCAGTCAGCCAAGCAACATTGGTTATGAGTTCCAGTAGGAGGGACAGTGGTGGCCACCTCTGCATAAATGCAGTGGGCGCACAGCCGCAAGGCAACGCCTGAAGGATGACCTAATTGAAGACTGCCTTAGAGATCAAGGATTGTTGACGCAGACAGCGCTAGCCAATCGAGAACTGCTGTTTGGAAGAGATGCTTGCTAGGACCCATGGGATGCAGATAGAGGGTATTCAAGGAGCTTGAAGCAGGGTTCATCTGAACTTGCTACAATGTTCTCCCAAAATCTGCTCCCAAAGTCTGAGTCCTTGATTTCATCTCCAACCCCTAAGGCCAGGTAGGGTCTGGCAGCAGGCGGTCCAAGGCACAAGCAGCAGGTTCCATCTGTGGACTAAGCCTTAAGTCAAATCTGGTATTGGCTTATCTGAATTGTGCCACATTTGTACTAACATATCTTGCAGGACACCGTTGTAGATCAAAGGGTTTGTGGGTGGGTCGGTATTTATGTGCCTCTTTTGGGAGTATGCTTAAGTATCTTCCGGTACCAAAGACACTAGAACGTAGGGGTAAAGGCTTTCTGCCTGCACCAGTTCAGCTTCTCCACATTTAAAGAGTTGTGTGGGTGTTGTCTTTAGCAATAGGGCCTAGCTATCAGTTTGTGGTGAGCAACCAAGAGTCTTGAAAGAACCCGGGTTACGGCCCGGAGGTAGTGGCACACGCCTTTAATCCCAGCACTTGGGAGGCAGAGGCAGGCGGATTTCTGAGTTCAAGGCCAGCCTGGTCTACAGAGTGAGTTCCAGGACAGCCAGGGCTACACAGAGAACCTGTCTTGGAAAACCGAGACAGGTTTGGGGATTTCCCTGGGATCCCTTTGCCCAACGATTTAATTAGATATAACCCCATCACAGTACTGAAAGCTTCATTGGGAGACAAAGGATGGCCAGCTAAGATTCTGTTCATCCATCCATTTGTCCCCAACTCCTTGTTTGGTGATTTTATTTAGATCACCTTCATATATGTATGCATTTAGGAAGTTTCCACTGTATTATGTTTCTATACTACCCCTCAAATGCTCCTCAGTTTTAGCTGTCTCTCCCTGTATCCCCTCACCCCCGCCATCATCCGCACTTTCCCTCTCCCTCCCCATTTGATCTTCCCATTCCAGCCCCACCCCAATCCGTCCATAACTATTCTATTTTCCTTTCCTGGAGAGATTCATCTACATGAGCTGGTTCTTGTTTTATTGATCTTAGCCATTCTGACAGATATAAGAGGAAAAATGAAAGTTCTGAATTGCAATTCCCTGATAACTAAGCAAGCATGTTGAATATTTAAGTATTCCTCAGCCATCTGAGTTTTCTCTTTTAAGAATTCTCTATTGAGATCTGTATCTCATTTTTAATTGGGTTATTTGTTTTATTAATATCTAATATTTTCTTACTTCTTTATATATTTTGGATAATAACCCTCTATCAGACATGCAATTGGTCAAAATCTTTTCCTATTCTCTAAGCTGTCATTTTGGCCAAATGATGATATTCTTTGCCATGTGGATGCCGCTCAGTTTCCTGAGGTCCCATTTATTACCTGTTGATCTTAGTGTCTATGATAAGTGTTCTGTTCAGAAAGTCTTATCCTATGCCAAGGAGTTCAAGGCTATTCCCCATTTTCTCTTCTGTCAGGTTCAGTGTATCTGGTTTTCTGTTGCGGTCAAAATCCATTTGGACTTGAGTTTTGTGTGGGATGATAAATATGGATCTATTTGCATTCTTCTACATACAGACATCCAGTTTGACCAGTACCATCTGTTGAAGATGCTGTCTTTTTTTTTCTAGTGTATATTTATGGCCTCTTTATAATAAAAAAAAAAATCAAATGCCCATAGGTGTGTTGATTTATGCCTGGGTCTTCAATTCGATTTCATTGATCAACATGTCTGGTTTTGTGCCAATACCATGAGGTTTCTCTCATTACAGCTCTGTAGTACAACTTGAAGTCAGAGAACGTCTGGTAGAATTCTGGGCTAAAAGCATATGGCTCAGGGAGTTCACTGGCTGGGAAACTTTTAGTGACTGCTATTATTTCACTAGGGGTTATAGGTCTGTTTAAATTGTTTATCTTATCTCGATTTAATTTTGGTAAGTGGCATGTATCGAGAAAATTATTCATCTCGTTTAGAATTTTCAATTTGATGGAGAACAGTTTTTTTTCTTTTTTTTTATTAGATATTTTCTTTATTTACATGTAAATTTTCCCTTTCCCAGGTTCCCCTCCAAAAAAACAAACAAACAAACAAAAACAACAAGAACAAACCCCTTTTGCCTCCCCCCTCCCCATGCCTGCCACCCCACCCTCTCCCATTTATTGGCCCTGGCGTTCCCCTACACTGGGGCATAAAACCTCAACAGGTTTTAAAGTACATCCTTATGTTTCTCTGTATTTCCTCAGGATCTGTTGTCATATCGCCTTTTCAATTCCAATTTTGTTAATTTGGATATCCTCTGTATGCCTTTTAGTTAATTTGAATACAGGTTTGTCAATCTTGCTAATTTTCTTAAAGAACCAACTCTTTGTTCCATTGATTCTTTGAATTTTATTTGCTTTTATTTTACTCATTTCAGACCTAATTTGATTCTTTCTCGTCATCTATTTCTTTTGGCTGTGATTTCTCCTTTTTCTTCTAGAACTTTAAAGTGTAGTTAATATCTTTTTACATCCCTTTCCCCTGAGGTGACATCTATCTTTGATGTTAAAGTGTGTTTTTATTGGATACAGCAGAAGGATGTACCCTATCTTTACATCCATTCTGTTAGTCTGTGTCTTTTCATTGGGGAGAAATATTAATGAACAGTGTTTGTTGATTCCTGTTATTTTGTTGTAGTGGTGTGGTATGTGTTGGGGAGGTTCCCTTTGTTAAATCTGCTAGTCTGAGATTATTTTTCCCTATGTTTTCTTGGCTGTTGTTAACCTCTTTAGGTTAGAATTTTCCTTCAAGCACTGTTTGTATGTCTGGATTTATAAGTAGATATTATTTAAATTGGTTTTATCACAGAATGTCCTATATTCTCCATCTACTGTGATTGAAAGTTTTGCTGGGTATAGTAGTCCAGGCTGGCATCTGTAGTCTCTTAGAGGGTGTAAAACACCTGTCCAGGCTCTTCTGACTTTTAGAGTCTCCATTGAGAAATGAGGTGTTATTCTAATAGGTCTGACTTCATAGTTTCTTTTTATATTGCAGCTTTTAATATTCTTTGTTCTGTTTGTTCAGTATTTTAATTGTTATGTGATGAGAGGACTTCCTTTTCTGATCCAATTTATCGGATGTTCTGTAAGCTTCTTGTACCTTGATAGGCATTTCCTTCTTTAGGTTAGGAAATCTTTCTTCTGTAATTTTGTTGAAAATATTTTCTGTGCTTTGACCTGGGTTTCTTCTCCTTCCCCTACCCCTGGTATTCATAGATTTGGCCTTTTCACGGTGTCCCAGATTTCCTGGACGTTTTGTTCTGGGATGTTTCGGCTTTAACATTTTCTCTGGCCAAGGTGTCTGTTTCTTCTATTATATCCTCGGGGTTGAGACTCTCTTCCATCTCTTATATTCTGTTGCTGAGGCTTGCCTCTGAAGTTCTTCTTTGAGTGAGTTCCTAAATTTTTCATTACATATTTCCCGCAGTGGGTTTTCTTTGTTGGTCCTGTTTCTACTTTCAGGTCTTGAATTGTTTGACTCATTTCCTTCTACCACTTCTTTGTGTTTTCATCAATTTCTTGAGGAGATCTAGCCATTTCCTCTTTAAGGAGCTCTATCATATTTACAAATGCTGTTTTAAGGTCTTTTGCTTGTGCTTCAGCTATGTTGGAATGCTCAGAACCTGCTGTGGTAGGGTTGCTGGACCCTAGTGGAGACATATTGTCCTGCCTGTTACTGATTGTGCCTTTACACTGCAATCTAGACATCCGGGATTGGGAAGACTGTAATTCTAGGTGCTGATATCCGGTCCTGTCTTTGTTGAGTCGGTGTTTTGCTCCTTGACCTCTGTTGCCCTCTCTGGTTCTTAGGAGAGTGTGGTGGCTGCATGTTACCTGGTAAGAAATTCTTCCAGGATCCTAATAGATGTCGTCACTGGGAGTTCTAGGTAAAATGTGTTTTTAAATATGGGGAGATGACTTAGAAAGGAGATGGGCTAGAGGGGGATGAGTGGTTCCCCCAGGAAGAAGTAAAGCAAGGTCTGCTTAGTCCCCTGGGAATGTGGGCAGAGAGTGAGGAAAGGCCAATACTGTGGTCTGGTACAGAGCTGGAGATTAGACTAGAGCATTGAACTTGGGAAACGGAAGGAGAGGTAATCTGCATTAGCCAAACTGCTTCACTGGCCAGAATGACTGAGTAGATTTTTAAGTATTTTTACCATAAAAAGAATTAAGTATGTGAAGTAATTTATATATTGAATAGCTAAATATGGCCATTCATACATATATTTCAGAATCTGTTATGTATCATAATTGTGTATAATTTTCATTTGTCAACTTGAACAAATTTTTAAAAAACCCTTAGTATTAACAGTATACTAGGCAGGTACTCTACCAGTGAACTACATTACACCTCCAGTCACAGCATAAGAACCTCTTCCTTTTTTTCAGATATTTTATGTTCCCCATACAGTCAAATCCTATAAGCATTTTAGTAGAACTACTTTTGTACCTACTATATATTTGTATATTCCCTTAGTTAGGGTTTTATTGCTGTGAAGAGACATCATGATGAAGGCATCTCTTATAAGAGACAACATTTAATTGGAGCTGGCTTACAGTTTGAGAGGTTCAGTCCATTATCATCATGGCAGGAAGCATGGCAGTGTCCTTGAAGACACAGCCCTGGGAAAGAAGCTGAGAGTTCTGCATCTCGGTCTGACTGCAGCCAGGAGAGACTGACTGCCTCTTCTGCACTGGGTGGAGCTTCATCATAGAACTTCATAGCCCGCCCCCACAGTGACACACTTCCTTTAACAAAGCCATACCTATTCCAACAAGGACACACCTCCTAATAGTGTCACTCCCAGTGGGCTAAGCATTCAAACACATGAGTCTTTGGGAGCCAAACCTATTCAAATCACCACAAATATTGATATTGAATTTTTGTTGTTTTTTTTTTTCAAGACAAGGTTTCTCTACATAGCCCTAACTGTCCTGGAACTTACTTTGCAGAACATGCTTGCCTTGAACCCCGGGATCTGCTTGTCTCTGCCTCCCAAGTGCTGGGATTATATGTATATATTAAATGTAATTTTTATTAGCATAAAAAAGCAACTCCTAAATCAGACATAATTTCATATGCTAAAATTCTGCCATCACCTTTGCTATGTGCACAGTTCTGATACACTCCCACTTCTCTTTCTCTTGTCTAGAAGAAGGGTTGGTGAAGGGGTCTGGCTCACCAATCAGATTACCTGGATCATATCCAAACTTTGATCTTCATGATTTATGTGGGCCTATGTCCTCCATGACCCAGGTTCCCTGAGAAACCCAATGAAAGCTATTTACTTTAAAAAGGGTCATATGGTAATTAAATGAGTTCATGTACACACAGAAAGTGCTGGCTCTTATGTAAATGCTTAGCAAATATACTTACTGACTGTTTTACACCATTACTTCTGCTACTTTTTTCTCCCTAGAGGGTATACTATGACTGCATACAGACAGGATCCAATAATCTATGTGGAGAAATTGCAGGGCCCAGGCTGGTTGGTGATGTAGTGTATCCATCCTTAATATACTATTCATGAGTGAATCCTCTTGTTGACAGCCGGTGACTAACTCCTGAGAATCTCTACATTCCCTGAGAAATCAATTTGCCATCTTTCTTCCTTTCTTTATGCATGTGTCCCTACATTCCTATGACACAAGACAATCCAGGTAAGGTGGATTCAGAGTGCCTACAAATAAACAATTTACTGCTTTAAATCTTAGAAGATGTAGTTTGGTATAGAATAATAGAAAAAAAAAAAGCAAAGAGTTGGAATTTTTTTCTAAGTTGGAACTTTTAATTGTAAAAAATGTAAAAATGAAAAAAAATAAAATATACTATATTAAAAAGTATTTAGGCATTTCATTCCATAGAAATATACTGGGTTTTTGTTATCTCTATCTTATAATTCAATGCTGTTTTTATTTTAGACAATATATGAGGGACAGAGGTGACACCATTAGCATGTCAGTTCCTAGCATTTAAATGGCTTAATCCAACCCTAACTTTACACTAAGATATCTGTCTCCCACATTTCACTGTTTACCCAGCTACCACAATTTAAGTTTCCTGCCTGTACTACAGTTCATATGACCCTCTGTTAAACCAGAGCCTCTACTTCTCGCCTCTACTTAAAAATAAGATTGTCCATCAGCTACATATGTGCAGGAGGCCTATGACCAGCCCAGGCTTGCTCTTTGGTTGGTGATTCAGTCTCTGAGAGCTCCCAAGAGCCCAGGTTAGTTGGCTCTGTTGATCTTCCCGTGGAGTCCCTCAATCCTTTCCCCAACTCTTCCATAAGACTCCCTGAGCTCCATCTAATGTTTGGGTGTGGATCTCTATATCTCCTTCCACTTGTGTTGGTTGAAGCCTCTCAGTGGACAGTTATGCTAGGCTCCTGCCTGCAAGCATAACAGAGTATCAGTAAGAGTGTTGAGGATTGGCTCTTGCCAATGGGATGGGTCTCACTTTGGGGCAGCCATTGGATAGCCATTCCCTCACTCTCTGCTCTATCTTTGTCCTTATACATCTTATAGGATACATTTTGGGTCAAAGGATTTTGTCCTTATCCCTCCCCTGGGAGTCCTGCCTGGCAACAGGAAATGGCCTCTCCAGGACTCATATCCCCCACTGCCAGGAGTCTCAGCTGGAGTCACCCCCATATACCCTCTGGGTCCAACAACTTGAGCGGGTGAACCTATTGCCTGCCTGGCTGCCTGCCTGCCTGCCTGCCTGTGGATCCCATGCCCCTAAGTGAACTGCCTTGTCTAGCCTCAGTGGAAGAGGATGCACCTAGTCCCACAGTGACCTGATGGGCAAGGAGGGGATCTAGTGTGTGGGGGGAGGGGTGACATCCGGAGAAGGGATTTCCCTTCTTAAAAGAGAAGAGGAAGGTGGATTGGGGAAAGAACTTGGATGAGAGAGTACTGGGTGAGGAGCCTGATACTGGGATGTAAAGTTTTTTAAAAAATGGAAAATATATATATTTATACATATATAAATATATATTCATACATATGTGTGTATAACAGCAATTAATGAAGAAATAGGGCATGTTTTGCAATAAAGCAAGGAGGGGTATATGACAAGAGTTTGGAGGACAAGGAAAGAGAAAATTAAAATCTAAAAAGAGAGTCCAGCCCAAGGCAGTGGATGGCGAGGCTGTTCCCATCGAAGTTGCAGCGCCCATCTCATCGGGATTGTAACTGTAATGGGCATCGAGAGGAAAGCCGGGAGGAAACTGTTGTTTCTCTTCACTTCTATGTTCCTGGGCTCTTTGGTACAAGGCACGGGTTCGGTGTATACTTCTCAAACTAACGTCCAAGTTCCTGAGAATGAGTCCGTCAGATTGGCTTGTACCTACTCTGGCTTCTCCTCCCCCCCACCCCCAATGGAATGGAAGTTTGTTCAAGGTAGCACTACTGCACTTGTGTGCTGTAACAGACAGATCACAGCTCCCTATGCGGACCGAGTCACCTTCTCATCCAGTGGCATCGCATTCAGTTCTGTGAACCGGAAGGACAATGGAGAGTATACTTGCATGGTCTCCGAGGAAGGTGGCCAATTCTTCATATACCATCGATCCAAAGTCAGGGGATCTGATCTTTGACCCTGTGACGGCCTTTGTTAGTGGTGAATACTACTGCCAGGTCCACAATGGGTATGGGACAGCCATGAGGTCAGAGGCTGTACACATGGATGCTGTGGAGCTGAATGTGGGGAGCATCGTGGCGGCTGTCCTGGTAACACTGATTCTCCTTGGACTCTTGATTTTTGGCATCTGGTTTGCCTACAGCTGTGGATACTTTGAGAGAACAAAGAAAGGGACCGCTCCGGGTAAGAAGGTGATTTACAGCCAGCCCAGTGCTCGCAGTGAGGGAGAATTCAAACAGACCTCGTCATTCCTGGTGTGACCTGCTGCGGCTCATCCAATGTCCACTTGCCTGACCCAGGTGCTACAGGTTCCAGCTCCTGCTGGCTGTAGCTGCACAGGATGCCTTCAATGTCTTCTGGTCCCATAGGACCCCTTGCTTTTATTCTAGCTAGAAACATCAGCTACTTTCCCCCTCCTCTTTCCTGCCCCTCCTCCTTTCCTTACCACCATTAGGTGGCCTGAGACTGGTTACAAAGTTTTCATTCCCCATTGTCAATTGTGGGGTTGGACAAGAGTCCTAGACTAGACAGTAATTAATCATGAGTGGGCTGACAGGAACCCAAAACCAATACCTGGCTCTAAAGGCCTCTGAATAAGGACTTTAAGCCTAGCTCCCCAGCTTTCTCCTCCCAGATGGAGTGCCAGCAGCTCTAGAGTTGGGGGGGGGGGGTTCTGGAGAAAGGAGGGACTGAGGCATTGGATGGTGACCTCTGGTCTCTAGTCTCTGGAGCCTGCTCTTCTTGTCTTCACAAAAAGTGCCACTGGGATTCTCCTGGATACAAAGTAAACTGACACCGAGGGAGAGCTCAGTTAACTCCCAGGAGACTTGGAGTAAGAAAGATTTAAAGCAATCTAAAGAAAAGGCTGGAACTGGTGGTTGTTAGTCACTCTGCATTTGGCTGGAACTACCACATGGACCCTTTTAAGATGTGTGTGGATGGAAGAGATATGTGCTTTATAATCTTGGTGGGCTTTGTGTGTGTGTGTGTGTGTGTGTGTGTGTGTGTGTGTGTGTGTGAGAGAGAGAGAGAGAGAGAGAGAGAGAGAGAGAGAGAGAGAGAGAAAGAGAAAGAGAGAGAGAGTAGTTGTATATTGAAATTGTTATATAGAAGGGCTTTCTCGCTCTTTGGCAAGGTTGTGTTTCTGTGAAATAAAAACTTCATTTGACAAAAAAATAAAATAAAATCTAAAAAAAAAACTTTTAAAAATATTATTATTATTATTATTATTATTATTATTATTATTTCCCAGACCCCATGACCTTTCTGGAATACTGATTTGTTTGTATCATGTCACTACTACCCTTATGATTCCCCTATTCTTGCACAACCAACATCAGAGACCTTAGCATCAAAAGATTCTCCAAGCTCTGAACCCAAATTTCTCTTTGAGCTTCCTCCTCTATGTCCTTTTGTACACCTTGCCACTTGCACACTAGAGAGCCTGTCTCCCCCTACACAGGCCATACACTACAAAAGTGCAATTCTGCTCATGTGTCATCTGGCTAGAGAGACAGGGGAAGGAACACTTCTGCCATTTTAAGGTCAGCTTGGTCTACACAGAAAGTTCCAAGTCAACCAGGGCACATAGTAATACACTACCTCAACTTTGAAAACCAAAAGGAGAAAGTCTGTAGGTTGAATTTATTGACAGGATCCTCTGGCGGTCATAAATGACAGCCATGAGCTGTGACCCACATCTATCCATGAACCTAACAAGCTTAAGAGTAAAGAGAGATTGCCAGTTCTCCCAAGTGCACCTCCTTGCTGCAGGAATACTCCACTCCCAATTCCAAGAACAAGTGTTCAACAAGAAATGGGACAATATTCCTTGCCTGGCCACTAACTGGCCTTTAACTGCTGGGACCCAATCTGAACTGCCTTTACTTTGTGTCTCTGGTTTTGACTTTCTGTGTCATAAGCTGAATTGGGTACATTTTCCACAACTGCAGCTAACTATTGGATCTTCTAGAAATCACATAGCAAAATTACTGGTGCCAAACATGCTCCTTTGTAAAGTTAAGATCTCTCTTTAGTGTCTGCCTTCTGGGTTTTCGATTTCCATCTTAAGTTCAGCCATAAGCTAGTGAACGATGGAGAATAATCAATTCCATCCAACAAAACAGCTCAGGATGTGCCATCTTGTTGTTGGAATTCACCTTGTATGTTGGTGGAGCTGACTTTCTTATACCATAAGCTTGAATCCTACTACTACATAGAGCAACAATTTTATAGTCATCATGGATGAGCAAGTTCACAAGCTAATCCTTCCAACTGCTAAGGGAGTCATTCTAGATTGTGAGTAGCTAAACGGAGTCCTGAAGGGCACGGTTATTTTTCTTCAGTGTTCCAGTTTGCACTCTAGGAAAATTTCTACTCGATATAACAGTTGGTTGTATCTAGGATACCAGATAACAAGCGAGGCTAAATCTCTACTTATTAAAATGCAGAGAATAAATGACTTTGGTGTGCCTACCCCCCCCCCAACGGATACATCTGCAATGAAGCCTGCACCTAAGGCTCAAGGGAAAAAAATAGAGACTGGCGAAGAATGATTGTTAGGGTCAAAAGTCCAAGAGAGTTGTGATGAGATAATGTCTTCTATATATGACAGGGACGCTGTACCCATGAACTCTGAACAATATGGCGGCCTGAACAAGACTAGCGTAAGAACAACACCAGTTGGAAATTCCATAAGGCCCCACAAAGCCAGAAATCAAGAATCAGTATCCTCTGGGGACGAGCTCCCACACGGGTCGTCCAATCCCAAGTGGTAAGCCCTGGTCACATACAAGCAAATGTAAATGGACGCAGTAGGTTACATACGTACGTGCATGCGTGCACATGAGTGTATGGTGTATACGTGTATTTATATATGTGTATATATTATACGTATTTGCAACAAAAATAATTAAATAATAGATCATGAACTTGGGAGGGGGCACAGGAAGAGTTTAGAGGGGAGGACAGGAGTGATGTGGATACAGTGCTTGTTCATGAAGTTCTCAAAAAAAAAATAAAATAAAATTATTAAATTTTCAAAAACCACAGGATGGGTAGGTAGATGCCAGTTCTGGGAAGCATGGTGTAGTGGCTATTCCTGGTTGTCAACTTGACTACATCTGAAATGAATTACAATCCAGAATTAGAAGGCTCACCTGTGGCCCTAATCTAGAGGCTGAGAGATACAAGTTTCTGACCTGAATCTTGGCATAGAGACCTTGAGGAATAGTGGCTACGAATCCCATAGGATTAACATAGAAAGCTCTATGAGTTCAAGGTCATCTGGGGTTAAAGGTGTGGTGGCACACACCTTTAACCTGGGCCACACTTTTTGCTGGAGACCTATATAAGGACATTGGAAGAAGGAAGGCTCTCTCTGCTTCGCCTGCTTGCCTTGTGGGACTGAGCAATTGCTGGATCCTTGGACTTCCATTCACAGCTGCTGCCGCGACTGTTGTTGGGAGTTGATTGTTGGGAGTTGGACTACAAACTGTAAGTCATCAATAAATCCCTTTACTACATAGAGACTAAGTTCTGTGACTCTAGAGAACCCTAACTAAGACACATGGCTTTGGATCCTCAACCTTCACTCTATCCCACTCCCTCTACCTGTCCTTTCACCAGAGACTTTCTTACTCTGTCAGCAACTCTTTCAGCTCTGCAGTGAAAGGCCTAAAAGAAATTACACTGAGTCAGAGAGAAACCCATCTGCAAGCTTATTCCCTTTCAATTACAAGCTTAAACTCCAAGTTGGTACTTTGGGTAATGGTCTAAAAAAAAAAAACAGCAGCCAGGCAAGTTGTGTAATCACTTCCGACAACAGATACTTCTGGTCACAGAACCAGACTCTGTGAAGAACAATAAGGTATCAACTGCTTTACCCATCCTTAATCTCCTTGGAACTGCATTAACCTCCAAAGTAACTGGGCCCAGGGCTCTGTGACTCTTGGCCATGGGGTGAGAGGCTGGGGCTTACCATCCACCAGCTGGACTTAGATCAGCACAGGGGCACAAGGAAGGTGAACAGAAGAGCTCACTAGAGCCCTCCCCCGCCCTAAGGTATTCTTTCCTAAGTGGTGCTATTCTGCAGTTTGTTGCAAAAAGATGAAATTTCCAGAATAGAAGAGGCTATTCTCTGGATGTAAAGAAGCTTGAATTATTGTGTACTTCTGTTAACATATTTTAAGGGAGAGAGACAGCTAACAAAATCCATTCGATAAATCAAACTGTAAAGTACAGCATGGGAGGAGACTCCCAAGCCCTGCTATGCATTGTATCCCAACACTGACATCTGTTGGCTACACATGTACTGAATCCTCTAGTCTGGTTTGCTCCCTCTTTCTCTGAGGCCACAGACCAGCTCCTTCAGAAGCAAACATCTTATGGCATGCTCTTCCTTCTTAATTCATCACAAACTCACATTCATGATTTCTCACATTAGCCTTTAATGTCTATAAAATTAGATTTTCTTTAAAATGTTGTTTTGTTTTCTAAACCACATCAAATAACCTCTGTAGGCAAGGGCTGGTAATCTAGGCACATGGTACACAGGTAAAAGCTATCATTTTACAGACAAGATTTGGAATGCACATAAATAAGGAAGATTGCACTAGTGTATAGACATATCTCCTGCTCTCAGGTAGACACTTTTTTCTGCCATTCACTCTAGTAACCACTGTCTCCTGACGTACTTTCTTTTTCTTTTCTTTTTTTTTTCTTTCATTAATTTACTTATTCACTTTACACTCCATTTGCAGCCCTCCTTCTTCAAGCCCCCCCCCCCAACAATCCCTCCCTCCATCCTCCATCCTCTTCTTCTCTGGGAAGGGGGAGCCCCAGCCCGCCCCCAACCCCCAGTACCAACCCACCCTGACACATCAAGTCACTGCAGGACTAGGCACGTCCTCTCCCACTAAGGCCAAACAAAGTGGTCCAGTTACGGGAATGGGATACACAGGCAGGCAATAGAGTCAGGGACAGCCCATGCTCCAGCTGCTGGGAGACATGCATGAAGACCAAGCTGCATATCTGCTATGTATGTGCAGGGGGCTTAGGTGCAGCCCATGCTTGCTCTTCGGTTGGTGGTTCAGTCTCTGGGAGCCCCCAAGGGTCTAGGTTTGATGACTCTGTTGTTCTTATAGAGCAGAATCTATCCCTTCAGGTCCCCCAATCCCTCCCCCAACTCTTCCACGAGACTCCCCAAGTTCAAATGTTTGGCTGTGAGCCCAGCAGCCAGCCAAGGGAAACAGATACAGAGACCCTGACTCATTTTGGACACCCATTCTCGATTCAGTTCATTAAGTGGTTTTCTCTTCTTTGTAACCCTAGACCTCTCTTTCTCTTCTGCCACTGATTTGCGGATCTACAGGCTCCCTATCCAATATCCCACACATCTAGCTTTCAGTACCTACGTAATGATTAATCCCCCATGCGCTGCGACTCAGGAACTGACATCTTCAGCTTTAACCCCTCCCCACCTCTTTTCCTAGTCAGTCTCTCTTATGTCTTGAAGACTTTGCTTAAGAATTTTTACTTTTCAGTCCTTCTGAATGACAGTGACTGTATAACCCTCTCAGTAGCTATAGCTTAAAAATTCTGGAAGTTGGAGAATTATCTTCCTGCTGAATCATCTTCCCTTTCTAATCCTCCTGCTTCTACCAGACGGAATGTATCCCACCCAGGTTCTTCACTAGTGCTGTGGCTGCTTCCTAACTCTTCTCCGAAAAGCCCCTGACCAATTTCTATAGAAGGAGGATGAATCGCTGACCCCCTGCATGGATAAAAGCGATGGGGCAGTCACCTCTTCTCATGCCACCAGTCACCACCTGTTATTGGTGGCTCCTCAGTCCCTGTCCCAAGTTCAGTCCTCTCTGCAGCTTCAGACCTTCACAACCCAGACAATTGTTAGTCCACCTCTCTTGGCTGTTCTGCTTCAGGCTATCCCCTGAGTCCAAATCAAAGTTCTCAGGCAGGTGTGGTGGTATCCGTGTCATCCCAGCACTTGGAGGGACAGAGACAAAAGGGTCAGGAATTCAAATCCAACCTTGCCTATAAAAAAATAAAATTTGAAATCACCCTGGGCCATCTGAAATCCTGAATCCAAAACAAAAACTTCTATCCACTGCCCCATCTCCTGCACACCTGGCTCCAACTCTCGTCCTTATCTCTGTAAATTAAATGACCAATGACCCAGGAGTCAGCCTCAGCTGCTATTTGTCAACCAGTCACTATATCTAATCAATCACAGAATGGATCCTGGATGATGGTTTATTTCATTCCAAATTTACCTACCTGACTTCGGCCCAGCCTGGTCTGTGATCCCTACGTTTTGTGTTTCTCTTCTCTGATATGGAATTGTCGTGTGGGCACTGTCACAGCTGTCTGGCTGGAAGCTGTACTTCCAGGCCCCTGGCACTTGGGGTGGAGAAGTGGAAAGCAATAGCCCTTCCCCGGGTGGAATGTCAACAGACATTGCCTATGTTGCTGAGCATTACAAAGCTAGTGGCCCTTCCTCAACCTCATTTCTTATCACAAACTAGCTAAATGAGAAGACTCTTGACTCTTCAAGGACCATGGGGCCCTGAGGTAGAAGGAGCCTGGATTTATCAGTGAGAACTTGGAAGACTGACTCACATTGAACTATTGCATATCAAACAAGTTTCTACTATATCAAGCCCCTGAGAATTCCGGACTTTTCTGTTACAGACTCTGACACACCTAATGCAGGCTATCTCTCTCCATCACATTATTGTATGTAGCTCCTAGCTGATGTTTGTACTTATGGTCTTATCTATGCCCTGCCCAGTTTTAGTTCTATGAAGACAGAGGCGGCTCTGTCTTGCTCACAGTGAACCCTATCACACAGCACAGTGCCTACTCTGCAATGAAATTAACTAGCTTCTTTTCCCAATCACTCTCTTGCCCTGACCTTCCACACTTGGCTTTTGTTCCTAACATCTCCAAATACACATGTGTATGCACATGCACACACACACACATACACACACACACAAACAAGCATTTACTCACATGCACACACACGTGTGTACACACACGATTGCCTCAAGCCCTCCTTCCCATCCTCCCTCCTCTCCCATTCTTTCCTACCAAGTCCTCCCTTCTTTTGAGTTGCTTTTGGAATATTTCCCATACATCTCCCAGGACCTCATCTGATTTTTCTACCACTTCGTAATCCTATTTTCTTACCCATTTACCTTGCTGGAACTTCGTTACACTTGCATTGTGTCTAGCGTGTTTTCCCTCCCAACTTCTTTACTATATGACAGACTTCTCGAGGGAAGATTCACGGAGCATACTCTCCCCCACCCTCACTCTCTCTGGGACGTACGTTGTTTGGGTGTGGGTACACACGAGTGTGCAGGTACGCAGGCACATGTGTACTCATGTGCAGAAGCCAACAGTAGGTGTTGTTCCTTGGAAGCTAATACAGCCATTACCAGCAAGCTACTCCATTGTCTCCGCCCCTCACACGGCCTGTCCATCAATGTCTGACACTGAGGCCTGTCCCTTTACCATGTGTTGCCTTATTCACGGGGCTGTGCATCCAACATTCTTAGGATGTTGATCCCGAGAAGAGCCTAGAATCAAGATCTCACCTCAAACCATTCAAGTTATCCATCCTCCAAGAGAACTGACCAGGCTCTCTATTTCATTTGTCAAGGCTTTCAAGCATGCCTCACCCTGCTTTTGGAAAATTATTTTTCATTTATGTGCTACACGCTATTACTTTGTGTGCAGACATTATCTATATTGTGCTGCACAAAAATAATTGATTAGTGGTGAGTGACAGAGTAATTGGCACCCACTCTGGTTATTCAGCTATTTTTATGCATTATAATTACCAGCTTCAGCACACCAGACAGGATTTAATGTTCTTGAAAATTAATATTATTGAAGGACTTTACACGGAAGAATGTAATGTTCTTACATTAAAAACTTGTCATATACTAGTAGAGCCTTACATTGTTGGGAATTTATCAACGTTTTGTTTTAGTCATTTTGAGTCCCTTTATCAAGCTGTAGAGCCTGCAGACTGCAAGGACTCAATACAACTGAATTCAAGTGAGCGTGTAGTCTGTGTTCGTATTGCTATAAGTGTCACTGCATGTTTAATGTTGGGCTAAAACCTAGACTCTTTTGCCTACTAACCTATATATTGCTGTAAGTTCCTTAAAAGCCAACTTATTTACGTATGATCCTAATAAGTGCCTGATGTGCCATGGCCTCAGGAGATACAGTAAATAAACAGAACAATGTAGAGTTGCAGTGATGCCCAAAACAAACTAAAATTCTTTCTTCTATGCTCTGCACACACGGTGACCCTCTGGGGTGTGATAGTGAAGAGCTGAATGTGGCTCCAAGACTAAGGTCATCCTACCAGGGTGACTGGACCAAGAGAGAATATCTTTGGTCTCGCTTTGGTAAA
>JADRCD010223141.1:28913-47789 GCA_019843815.1 Montemys delectorum
AGAAAGAAAGAAAGAAAGAAAGAAAGAAAGAAAGAAAGAAAGAAAGACTACAACTCAACCAGGTTAAAAAATGGGAGAAAAATTAAATAGATATTTCTCTTAAAGGTGATGTGCAAATGACCAGCGAATACCTAAAAAGGTGCTCAGTATCAACCTGTCATTAGAAATGCAAATCAAAGACATTGTTACATGCCTCTTCACAGACACAAGAATAACCATGACCTAAAAGAAAGCCGAAAAAGCATCTCTCGACTGTTGAGCGGGCAAAAAAAAAGTGTGGCAGAGTCATGCAGCAGATGTAAATCAACATTCTTCTCAGAGACAGCCAATTCATTACTACCACGTGGATGGAACTTGAAAACATACTCTGAGATTCGGAAGCTATATACAGAAGCTGTGTGTATACTGTGTTATTCCACCTGCCTAAAAGGACCAGAACAAGCAAACCCAGTAGAGGCAGGAAGTCGTGTGGTAGCTGCTGGGGTATGGAGAAGAAAGGACTAGGTGCTGCTAATCAGTCTGGGGGAATTTTTTTTTGAAGTAAGTCATGGATTTAGAAAGTCGGGATGGCTGTACAGCTCTGTAAATATACTGAAAATGACTGGATTGTGTATTTTTATTTGCTTGCAGTGACAGAGACTGAACCTAGAGACACGTGTGTGTAGGCAAGCTCGTTACCACTGAGCAACATCTCCAGCCTTCTGAATTGCCCTTTAGGACGGTGAGCACCATGGTTCTAAGGCTACCTCAGGTAGACTTTGTTTCCTTGTGAATGCTTGGGAATGGGAGAAGCTTTGTGGTGTAAGGTTCCAGAGATGGAGATGGGGTCAGGGGAGTTCCTAAGACATGGATGTGATAGACTGCCACCTTGCGCCTGAGTTCATTCACCTGGGTCTTCATGCTCTCTTTCTCCTCTTTAGTTCAGAAAATCAGCACTGTGCTAATGTACTTTAGGTAAATTAACTTCTCCTGAACTCAGTATATTTTCCAAAGTATAACCCAAGGGAAGTGATAACTAGATAGCAAGCATACATATTGTCAGTAGCAAGACTACTATTTTCAAGTTATATATATATATATACATATATATATATACATACATATATATATATAATACATATGAGTATACACACATGATTATATATATACATATGCATATATATATATATGAAAGAGAGAGAGTGTGTACAGTGATGGTGGTGGTGGTTATGTTATACAACCTTGTAAGGACCCATTTACCACCCCTATGGAGAGGTTGAGGACAATTGCACTCATAGATTATAGTGAAATCGTCTACATAGGCTTCACTGGGGTGCCTGATGGCAGTAAGCACAGTGTTACTGCACCTATTGTTCTAACAAAGCCCTTTTTCCAAGAGAATTACAGTTTCAGCAGCACGCACTTAAAAGATGGTAATGAACATGAAATAAGTCGACGTGACACAGAGCTTGGAATAATCAACATTGAAGAAGTCCTGTGTTCTGCGCGCACTTCCAGTATGGACTCGGGTGTCTCTTCTGCCAATTTCCTGATTCTCAGACAAAACAAGTGTCCAATGAAGCTTGATTTGGTGTCTTGTTTATTCCCAAACACACAGATAGCTTCTCTTAATAATTTGGCTAGATTCTGGTCACGATTCTCTCTCTGATCATGCTTATGGTTCCCCCGGTGGGCCACAAACTTAACAGATGCACTCATATGAGACCACAGCAATCCACAGCCTCAAACCCTCTTCTCCCTGTGCTTGTGGGAAGACATGCAGGCAACGGTCATGGGGTGGGGGTGGGGGTGGGTGGAAGTTCCCAGCTAACTCTGACGGTTGTGGGCTGGAGATCCCATTGCTTAGATCACCAGGAAAACATGACTGTCATCCTTCGCAAAATGACAGGGGAGTCTCCACTGCCTGTTTTGACAGACTGCTTTCTAACTCTCAAGGTGCTTTCCCATTTTTTTCCGAGCAGCAATTTTTCTAAAAGTTAGTTACCAACCATTAGTTCCCACATAGGACTAGCCAGAAATCTGAGTTAAAAGAGGGAAGCCCTCTCACCTCCCGTCAGTGCAGCGAGCAGTTATTGCAGAAAATAGAGAATAAAGGGAGCGTCTGGATAATGATAATGATAATGATAATCCCAGCAATATCAATGAACTCCCTTGGACCCAGTTGTGCGATAATAAGGCTGTCTGTTATTTTCAAATGAATCCATGTCACACCAAGAAATGACAACCTGCAATTAAACCAAAGGCCACTCAAACCCCTCTGAGGCCATGAACACGTATGTCATAAAATCATTTTTTAAATGTCCTGGTGGGTCATAGGTCAGACTATTTGTGACTTTGTAACCTGGGAGTGTAGAAGAACAGACACACTCCAGATAATTCCTCTAAAATGTACTGGAGCCCCTATAGCCAGTCTGCCCTTCATTGCCAAAGTTGCCCACGGGAAAAATAACAGATAGTTAATATGAGCAAGTGACCCATTATATTGAATCAAGATCCCAAAGAAATAAAAATGATACAATTCAAAAATTACTCCAAATTACCAGTAAAGTACACAAACCTCATGAAAACGGTTAAGATGCAAATGATGTCTGGAAGAGCACCACTCCATCTTAATCTTGTTCTGCCATCTGTGAGAGCCTACAGTTAATGTGTCCCAGGATGGCGTCACCATTTTTCACACTAGAATATTGAACAGAGGCCCACAGGCTCTGTGGCCTTGTGCTTCATGGTTAAATCAAGTTAGAAAAGAGAGTCAAAACAAATTCCCGAAATGTGAGGTCTTATGAAAATTAAAAATGTCTGGCACTCCAGTGGGTGACCTACAATATAACATAAACACTCCCATGCTTTTTCAGATGGGAGCTAGCTGCAATGGATTTCGCCGAGTTTTATGACTTTGAGCAATCTAACTTCTCTGTGTCCTCCTTCTCTCATTACTGAGCCGAAGAAAGGAACAATACCTGTTGAATGTAATGAGAATTTTCTGAGTGAATATGAATAAAACCATTTTTAAAAAGCCCGCAGCACACGGTGGACTCTGAGTAAGAGACAGCCATTGCTATTCTGATGGCATACTCTGGGTGCTCCAGCATGATGTCATTTTCACAGGACCAACAGAGGGAGCCTCTTGGCTTCAGGATGCTTGGACCAGAGATACAGCATAGTGAATAACGTAGGCCAACCAATAAGCCCTTCTGTTAGCCGTGCAGTAAGTAGTTGATTTGTTCCCATTCCTCCGGGTACCTTCAACCTCTGAATATCTGAGGGCCTGGAAGAGCAACGCTCTCTGTTCAGCCAACACTAGTAAAGGGATGCCCTTAGGGAGCCACATCTGGAGCAGTCCTCTGTGGAAAAGTACACAAAAGCCGAGAACGGCATTCACGTGACACCGTTGACGGCTAAGACAGCACTTCAACACCCAGTTACATTTCGGAATCGCTATCATAGTTTTCATTTTTCTGAGAGATGCAGCCACAGAAGGGTTGCAAGGGGAGCAGACATCAACCAGATCCCAGAAGTAGACTAACTCCAAATCCTTGATACATGCCTTCCTACTACTGTGTTTTCTACTCTGCATTTTTTTTTTTTTTCCATTTTCTGAGCCTCCTTCCTGTGCCGTCTTTTTCGGTGAGAACATGATCTTTATCCAGCACCCCACCTTAGCGTGCAGGCTGACTACTCACTGAACGTACCACCTGTAAATCAAGCATGCCTAGGAAGCCCTAGTGCACTAGAGTCTAATGTCACCATTCACACATACACACGCACACACCCAAGGATCCTCTTGTATTTTCTTTTTCTACAACCCGCGTGGTTTTGAAGGGTTATCTGCTGAAACACAGCTAACCCCTTACTTACCAAAGGACATGTGGGTTGTTTCCAGCTTTTAGTCATCATAAATAAAGCTGCTGCAGACATATATGTGTGGGTTTATGTCGTTTAGTTTCTCTGTGATAAACGTCTGAGTGATTCTAGAACAGCTGCGAGCTGTGTGCTTACTTTTGCATGAGGCTGGCAAAGTCTTTTCTGCAGCAACTGTACATGCCCCTGTAGCTTCACTAAGGAGGTGCGAGTTCTGCGTATTATGGTGCACCATGGCTCCATCCATGAGGGAGGCATTTTTCTCTACATCATAGCCAGCATTTGTCGTTGTTGATACTTTTTAATTTTAATCATCCAGATAGATATGTAGGGCGTGGCTATCTCATTAAAGTTTGAACTAGTATTTATTTGACAGCCAGGAATGCTGGGCATCTTTTGTGTGTGTCTACTTGCCTTCTGTATATTTTCATTAATAAAATGTCTATCTATGCTTTTGCCCATTTTTAAATTGGTGCGTGTGCGTGTGCGTGTGCGTGTGTTTGTGTGTGTGTGTGTGTGTGTGTGTGTGTTGAGATGGTCAACTGTCCTCGCCTTCTGTACACTTTCATTAATAAAATGTCTATCTATGCTTTTGCCCATTTTTAAATTGGTGTGTGTGTGTTTGTGTTCGTGTGTGTGTGTGTGCGTGTGTGTGTGTGTGTGTGTGTGTGTGTGTGTGTGTGTTGGGATGGTCAACTGTCCTCGTGTGTCTAGGTCTGGGAGATTTTCCAGGATGAAGGATTTTCAGTGCTAAAGTCTGGTATGTCATAGAAAACCCAGTTGAGTCGGTTGCCTTTGTTCTAGTGCAGTGGATTTTACTGTAGGTTTCTTGAGTTTGACACCCAGAGCAGATTCAGAAAAGGAAATGTTGATATGCTGCACAGCACTAAGTTAAAACCTTTGCTTTAAGAAAGTTTGCTAAGAGGATGAAGAGATAACACAGCCTAGGAGACAATATTTTCAAGCTGTTATATATTTTGAAGCCTGGTAGAAAGAATATAAAAGAACTTAAAGGGCCAGAGCCCTGGTTTAGTATAGAATGTGCTTGCACCGAAAGGGTGAGAATCTGAGTTGCATTCCCTGGGGCTGGTAGTGCGGTCCACCCAGAGCTTAAAGCTGGGGTTGTAGAAAAGTCCACACTACAGGAGGATCCCAGGCATTTGTTACTGTTTTTAATCTCCTCAGAGGGTTCCAGCAATGGGTAGCAGCATTGTATCCCACTGTTCTAGACTCTGAGATACAAACTGTTGGAGGGTACGAGTGAACTCTATCTGCCACCCTGAACCCATAAAGCCTAGCACAAGGGTCACAATGGATTTTTTTTTCCGGCCTTACAGCAAAACAGGGCCAGACTAAAGGAGAGGGTGTCAGTTAGAGGATCCTATGACTTAGAACCAGGATGCAGTGTCCCTGTGTGTATGTTAGAGCATGCTGTGAGTATATGAGGATGCTGTGACACACGGTAGGACAGGTACACATGGTGACTTTGTCATTCCCTCCATAGTTACGATAGACATGTTGCTTTAGAAAGGCAAACTTCTAGGGGAAGAGGATTTCACTGGCCTGCTCATCCCACTGCTCTGAGAGCTTTGGAGTCTGCACAGAGGCAGCTCTTCTCAGAGTTCCCACCCACATCTACTTTACTCCTTTGGGGCAAAGGTCCTCAGTGCTGGCTATACACCACACTCTGCAAGAAACTCCTCAAGAATGTTAATGAGTAGGACTTATCCAAGTTATCAAAATTTAATTCTCTGGGAGAGAGAAGGATGTAGGAGGTGGTTCTCATGCTTTGATCAGGAATCTGCACGGGAATGCTGAAGATCCTGTTTCCCAACTGGTTCTTAATCAATCAATAAAGATGCTAGTGGCCAATGACTGGGTGGAAGAGGAGGGACTTCCAGGTTCCAGGCAGGCCAGGAGACACAGGACAGAAAAGGATATTGGCCATGCTTTGAATGAAGAGAGAGCCACCAAGCCATGTGAGATCTCAGGTGGAGTAGCCATTGGCCACTTCCCTGACTGGGCCTGGAGTAGCAGGCAGGAGATTAGAAACACAACTAAATTGAGGGCAGATTCAGAGATGTCGAGCTAGTACTAAAGGTCACTGAGCAACTAAGCTGAGGGTAGATTTAGAAGTGTTGAGCTGGGAGTGAAGGTAAGAACACACTAGCCACGGGAGGCTTAGAAGCGCTTGGCCATTGAGCTAAAAGCATATTAAAAATAAACTAATGTGGGGTGTGTGTGTGTGTGTGTGTGTGTGTGTGTGTGTGTGTTTCATCTGAAGAGCCAAGAGAACTTGGGCAGAGGCTAGTAGTGCAGTCCACCTAGAGCTTAAAGTGGGGTAGTAGAAACGCCACACTACAGGAGAATCCCAGGCATCTGTTACAGTTTTGACATCTCCTCAGAGGGTTCCAGCAATGGGTAGCAGCATTGTATCCCACTGTTCTAGACTCTGAGATGCAAACTGTTAGAGGGTAGGAATGAGCTCTACCTGCCACCCTGAACCCATAAAACCCAGCACAAGGGTCACCTATGTGAGACCACATTATATAGTATATATAGCTATATATTATAAATACAATGATATATAATATATATGTGATTGCACATTTATTTGCATGTTTTATTTGTTAAGCAATTTTTAATGAGTGAATAGGGGCTGGGAAGATGGCTCTGCTAATAAAGTGCTGGTGTATAAACATCA
This sequence comes from Montemys delectorum, assembly GCA_019843815.1. Lineage (NCBI taxonomy): Eukaryota > Metazoa > Chordata > Mammalia > Rodentia > Muridae > Montemys > Montemys delectorum. The sequence continues at coordinate 35,479 of JADRCD010223141.1, forward strand.
GAACCTGAGATTGATCCCCAACACTCATGTAAAAAATAAAAATAAAAATAAAAATAAAAAGACCTAAGTGCAAGCCTGTAATCCCCAGGGAGGTAAAGACAAGGGAATCCCCAGAGCTCACCAACCAGTCAATCTAGATTAAATGGTCCCATGATAGAAGTCTGTCTCAAAACAATAAGGTGAAAAGCCATTGAAGAAGACACCTATATTCACCTCTGGCCTCTACTCACACACACACACACACACACACACACACACGTACAATACATAAACAAAATACATACATACTTATATAAAATGAATGAGTAAAAGAGAAAAGACCCCCTAACCCATTGCCCCTCGATACCTGCAGCAAACAGGAGAGCTGCCCCCGCCCCTCATCAGCTGCAGCACTCAGGAGAGTGAGCCCTGCACCTTGCCTGGGCAGCACACTAGAGCTAGCCTGCTGGTTTTGGCAAGAATGAGCCATCCCTGAAGGCATGAGAATGGGAGAGCCGGCTCTGCCCCTTGCCAGCTGCAGCATTAGATGGGCTAGCCCAGGCAGGCAGTGCTGGAGAGCTCACTCTGGTGGTATGAGTGCAGGAGAGCTCACAGGCTGACCAGCTCAGCTACCACTCAGGCCCAGATGCAGGGCTTTGAGTCAGCCTATCCCAACATTTACCCCATGATGAACCGCTGGAGCAAGTAGAAGGGCCAGTCCTGTAGAGTTAAAGCTGTTTAACTCCATGACACTGAGCAACAACAGGATCCATCCAAGAGGAGTTCCCCTGAAGATCCAGTACCTGATCTACACTGATCTGATAGTGTAGCAAGAGCCAATGACTTGACCCAGACCAATGACTTCTTGCAATGAACATTTGCAAGCAAAGAAGTGTGAGCAAAAGGGTATACTGTGGGACACTGTGTCCCACAGTATACACACTACAGCTCCCACAATGATATTTTGTTCTTTTTGTGGTGTTGTTGGCTTGGTGGGGGGGGTTGCAAGGGCCAAGGATGGGTACAAAGGGATGGGAGATGAGTGGGATTGGGCTGCATGATGTGAAATTCACAAAGAACCAATTAAAAATTAAATTTAAAAAAAAAAAGAGCTGGGTGGTGGTGGCGCACGCCTTTAATCCCAGCACTTGGGAGGCAGAGGCAGGTGGATTTCTGAGTTTGAGGCCAGCTTGGTCTACAGAGTGAGTTCCAAGACAGCCAGGACTATACAGAGAAACCCTGTCTCGAAAAACCAAAAAAAAAAAAAAAAAGAACAAAACAGGTGGTGGTTAATGGGCTTTGTCTCTTTTGCTTGAAATTAAAGAATCAAAGCAAGTGAAAGACAAATTGTAAGATAAACTAAACTATCCCAAACCCTTCCTAATCTACCCCAAAGCTACTGGAATTTAGAAACTGAGCACTGATGCTAAGTGTTATCAGTGGGCATTTTCACTCCATCCTTTTAGAGAGCTGTATCTCATCTTCGGGTAAACTAGAATCTAAAGTTCCTGACCGCAGTGGCCTGACGAGGGAGTTTGATAGATGTATGGGGTTTCCGGGCCTCACTCCAGGCCAGATGACTCAAAATGTGCACGGCAACAAGATCTCTAGGTCACTCATTTGGTCATTTAAGTTTAAGAAGCAGTGTGCAGCCCACCGGCCAAGAAGCCATCTTAGGAGAGCCTAAGTGTGAAAAGCTAAGAGACCCTTTCAATGAAAGAGGGAGAAGGAGCCTTTCAATGAAGTGGTGGTGCACGCCTTTGATCCCAGCACTTGGGAGGCAGAGGCAGGTGGATTTCTGAGTTCGAGGCCAGCCTGGTCTACAGAGTGAGTTCCAGGACAGCCAGGGTTATACAGAGAAACCCTGTCTTTAAAAAAAAAAAAGGGGGGGGGGGGAGGAGAAGAACCAACCACACAGAGAAACCAAACCTGGAGCGCTTCAGCTCTCTAAGCCTCCAAGGCCTCTTAGGACTTGAATCCTTTTCTCCCCAGTCTAAGCAGATACATGAACAATAAAATCCACACAGCACAGGAGGATAACCCATAGGCACCACAGACTATGTCATTTCTTATCCCTGAAGGACTGGCTGGGTGGCAGGTCCAAGGACCAAGGCCAGATATCATCCTGAGACAGACCAAAACGAGATGGTCTCTGAAATTAGCCTCTACCGAAGCAAGCTCTCTAGGGTTGCGGCTCCCCGGAGGCACTGTGGATGGGTCTCGTCACTCCTACCCTCACGTGGCCAGATTTCTGTGATTCCCGCGTGACGTGGACCGTGCCGGGCCATCCCCTCCCTGCATTAAGATCCTTTAGAAACCTGGGCTTGCCTCCCCGGTTCAGTTCATATATTGGCATCCTCACTTGCATTTCCAACTGGCAGCTGTTTCTTTCTAATGGCAGCTCTCCCTGAAACAGATGAAAAGGGGGGGGGGGGACCTGTGGCCTTCTTTTATTCATCAGAACTTTCACCTGTAGAGAAACAATTCTTGGTAGTTGTCTCGTTTCTGGTACTGCCGATGTATCCTTTCCTACAGAGATGATCAGCAGCTGATAGCAGCCATGGGGCAAGAAGAGAATGCCCAACAAAGTCTGCCCTGCACCACCCTCCACCTTCACCTGGTACAACTGCAAACACATCCTAGCACCCGAGTGGACCACATCCGCTGCAAACAACACAAACAATACTTTGCTCTTGGTGAAAATGCTTGAACTACTTTTTGTTTTATAACAACAAATACACCCACAAAAAATATATATATATATTATTTTTTTACTTGCTTTGGCCATAGCTCTGGGCAGTTTTTACAATCTGCATCAGGGGGAGATTGATTAATGTGAATGTTTTAGCTGTGGTTGTTGTTTGTGTATAAACTTTTGTTAAAACAAGTACGGCAGAAGAAATGACCTTTATGTAGACACCTATTAAGGCACTAAAAGGCTTGGCTACATTCATCCGAGACTCGTACACATAACGAGGGGGACAATAAGGGGATCAGCAGCTGCAGGGGTTGAATTGAATCCTTCAACAATAGAAAAGTTTTTCAGACCCAAATACCAGCAATCAAAGAGAATTTTTGCAGATAATCCGAGAGAAAGAAAATAAGAGAGGGGAAAAAAGCTAGGCAACTTTGTACCGGTTAGCATAAGGTTGCCATCTGAAACATGTCAGCTTAGGGGCGGTCCCTACCTCCATTCTTTTGCCCAACTGCAGTATTCAAAACTGTTTCCCCCAAATAATCCCAGATGGCATGCCACAAAATTTCAATTCATTTTAAAAGCTTTCTTTGCTGTTATTATGTGGTTGAAAGTACGAAAGCAGCTTGCCATTCTCATAGCACTATTTGCATTGGCTATTATCCCCTAAAATCCCCCTTTAAACAGCTACATTGTCAGCCCATAGGCCTCATTTAGAACTACAAAAAGGCCCAGATTAATTCGATCAAAGAAAGAGCCAAGTACAAAATGCACTTTTCAAACTGTATCAGAGTAGGTTCGCTTTACGGATCGCTTCGGGGCAAGAACCGCCGGGAGAAAAGAAAGAACTGCAAGAAAGGTTGGTTACGAAGTGAAATAACTCGGTTTGGCTCCCTAACTGATTTATCTGAACATCTCAAGGCGAAATCTCCAATTAAAAAATCTTCCTGAGAAATATATTTGAATATAAATGCGGAAACAGACACCCACAAATTGCAGCATTGCATGCGCGCCACGGGCTTTCAGCCACCATTCTTCCGCGGCAGTCTGAAGCCTTGCAGCGGCGATCTGGTTGGTAAAAGGCTGTTCTGGGACCTCGTATACTGCATTAAAACTAAGTCTTTTGCACAGATTTAAAAAAAAAAAAAACAAAGATCCATCTGACTTTCCGCACCCCATCCCAGAGAAAATGTTTGATGTCACTCCCAGAAAAGAAAGTGAAGGAAAAACAAAGAAGAAGAAAAAGAAAGAAAGGAAAGGGGGAAAAAACGGTCTGACATTTCTTTCCATAGAACAAAACACTTTCAAAATGCAGGTGGAATTCCCGGATTACCCGCAGGAGGCCAAGGCTGTCTGCCAGCCTCGGGGGTTGTTGGTTTTAGTCTCACCTGGGGGTCTGGAGGTGGGGAACACGCTGCGACGAGACGAGAGAGTTTGGGGCTCTTAAGAACTCTGCATTAGTTTCCCAGGCAGGGTTAGCCGCGTGGTCCCGCTGGAGAAGGCGCGGGCTCCCGGGACTCTTTGCCGGGAGCTGTCCCCCTCAGCCGCGGCTTTTGTGCGCGCAGAACATTTTATAGAGGAGTGAATGGCTGCACAAAGGTAGGCCGTGCGCGGCAAGATATGCAATTTGCCTCTTCAGAGACCCAGCAGGGCTGGAGCGCCGAAAACACCGGCAGCTGCAGCAAATAGGAGTGATCCGCAGCAGCGCGCAGCCAGCGACAGTTTTAGTCGGTTGTTTGGGCTGGGTCTTTTGCTGCGGGAGACCTGGGCGGTCTGCTGTTCAAATCCACCCTGGTAACAAAAGACCATCATGCAACTCTAATGGCATAGAACATGGGGTTTAGAAAAGTCATGCTCCCCAAAGGCTTCCAGCTACAATCCAGTGGTCCTCTAGATTCTTAGTCACATGCTTATCTAGAAATCGGAAGATTTAATAAATTACTTAAATCGTATCTATCGCTATACCCTACAACCAAATCCTTATAATGGTTCCAAGAAGCCCCTAAAACAGCGTTCTCAACCTATGGGTCGTGGCCCCTTTGGGGATTGGATGGTCCTTTGACATGGGTTGCCTAAGGCCATCGGAAAACACAGAAATTTACATTACAATTCATAGCAATGGCAAAACTACAGTTATGAAATAGCATCGAAAATTATGATGAGGGTCACCACAGCATGAGGCACGGTATTAAATGGTTTCAGCTTTGAGAATGGTGAGAACCACCTAGAGAAATCAAACATGTGCAGCAAAACTTGGAAGAGTTACACTACCTCCCATTGCTGAAAGCAGAAAGACAGGGAAAGAAGTAGACCGTGGATCCAGCATGGTGACACAAACCTGTAATCTCACCACTGGTGAGGCAGAGAGGCAGGAGGATCACTCTAAAGTTTGAGGTCAACCTTAACTACACAGTAACTTCCAGTACAACCTAAGGTACATAAAACTAAAAATATTAAGTCTCAAAAAAACTAAAAATATTAAGGGGGGTGGGCGAAAGAAGAGGAGTTGGATTTGAATCCATGGAGGTGGAGGGGGTGAGGAGGGCTGGAGCAATGGCTCAGTGGTTAAGACCACTGGCTGTTCTTCCAGAAGAGCTGGGTTCAATTCCCATCTTGCAGTATCTGTAACTCCACACACCCAGGGAAGCTGATGCCATCTTCTGTGGTCCCAAGGGCACCACAAGCAGTGCACACATACAACATGCAGGCAAAACATTCAAACACGGGAAATAATGATAAATTATTTAAAAGAAGTGGGAGGATCAAGGCCAGCTTCTGCTAATGGGAGGCTAGCCTGGGCTACATTAAGACCCTGTCGAAAGAAAGGAAGAAACAAAGTAGAAAAACAATCAAGTTGTTATTCTGCCTGGTCCACCTGGTGGTCCACACTTTTAATACAGCCAGCACTCAGGAGGCAGAAGCAGGTGGGTCTCTGTGAGTTTGCAGGCAGCCTGTTCCGCACGGTGACACGGTGAGTTGCAGGCCAGCCTGGGATACATGGTGATACCCCGTTTGCTAAAGATACTAGGAAAGACAACCATATTTGTTGATTCGTTATGAGACAAATTATGTCACCCAGAGAAAACACACTAGAAGACGTTTACTGCTAATGAATGTCAATACCTGGAATGAAAGTATTCTCTGTGACTTTTATGTAGATCTCGCTGGTGCCCTAGCTAAAACATGTCATGACTCCCTTTCACGCTGTGTATTTACATGATGATAAGTCAAGAATGGTCTAAATTAGGCAGGAGGATCAAAATGTCTGTCAGCTCTTCCTTACCACCTCTTGAGGATGCAGGGAATGACAGTGATGCCACTGGAACTTGCTAGGACATTGTTCAAGGCAAAGTCGAATGAGTCTATTTCTTAGTGTACGAGTACAAGTGTAGCCTCACAGGGGACTTAAAAGTCTGTGCTCTGCCTCCTAGAACACTGGTAAATGCTATGCTACACAGGTAGCTGAGACTCAGTGTGGCCGATGTAAAACTTTCAGCCACATTTGTCATGACTAACTGAACCAGGCTCCAAATCCCCTGCAAGGAAGTATTCCCCTTCTGAGGCATGTGACGAAACTATTGGTGCCCTAGAAACGACCTCCGTTTTCTTTAGACAAGTGGAAAAAGATGATGTCTTTTCAAAAATTGTTTCACAGGATCTGGAAAGGCCACTCAGAGGCTAAGAACGCTCACTGCTCTTCTAGAGGACTTGCGTTTCAGTTCTGAGCACCAATATGGCGACTCACAACCATCTGTAGTTCCAGTTCCAAGAGATCTGCTGCTCTCTTCTGGTTTCCTCGGGCACTACATGAACATGGTGCACAGACATACATGTAAGCAAAACACTTGTGCAGGTGAAATAAAGCAAATCTTTAAAAACTGAGAATTCCATACATGCTTCTAGTGCGTTTGATTAAATATGTCTCCCATTTCCTTCCCTCCAATTCGTCCCATAAACCTCCAGCACTTTTCTTTCCTAACTCCATGTTCTCTCTCCTTTATTAAGCCATTGAATCCACTCAGTGCTGCTTGTATGTGCATGAGTATCGAACCATCTACTGAAGCATGGGTAGCCATTCAGGGGGTACATCCCTGAAGAAACCCCACTCTCCCCCCCCCCTCAGTAGTCACTGACTGGTGTGGGACTTCCTGAGCCAATGCCCTGTCTAAGCTAGGAATTTTCTGCAGGTCTCATGCACAGGAGCCATGGCTCCGTGAGTTCATGTATACCATGGCCCTATCATGTCTAGGAAATACTGTTTCACTGCCAATATCCACTCCCTTCTGCCCCTCCCCCATGAAGAATTCTGAGCCTCAGGTTGCTCCCCGGGGGCTCAGATTTTATCCCATTTAGAGCTAAGCACTCTGCAGCCTCTTACCTTCTGTGTGCTGACCAATCACGCAGGCCTCCACAGTAGACACCATCCTCTGCAGAAGGGAGCCTCTCTGATGAGGGTAGAGAGATGTAACTCACCTTCTGTCAGATGTATAATAGCTTGAAATTCGGAAGTGGGAAAGAAAACGCTCTTTATCTAGATCTATTATGTGGCAAATACAATATTTTTAAATGTGTCAGGTGATTGTTTATCTGCCACCATGCACGACGGTTAGTCTAACTTGCCGTAATAAGTAAGGCAGGGTAACGGACCACAGGAAGAGGAAAACTCACTGGCCACATGTTACCAGGAGGAAATGGGCACCCCACCAAGTCTGCTAAAAGAGAGCACCTAGCGTAGTCTGTTTAAACAACAATGTATCATCCATAGCTCTACAAGTTTGTGACCCAAGAGTAAGGTATGTCTTGTGAGGCATCGCTCTCTGGTTTCAGGTAGCCCCTGTCTCAGTTGTACCCTCCCACGATAGACACACCGGAAGGGAGCAAGCTCCATGACTTGCTTCTTATAAGAGCACTCATACTGTTACTGGTGCCACGCTCTCATGACCTAATTCCTTCCCAAGGACCTTACCCCTTAACACATCAAAAGTTAACATTTCCATTCATTTGAAGTCATGGGACTTAGTCCAAAAGAGTCCAAGCAAAGGACATGACTGCATATAACTGAGAAAGAGAAAAGGAGACAGCAACTAATGGTCTAGTGTAAATAAAAGACGCCTCAAGGCCACAACCAACATCTCTCTACATTTAGCCCACACCCTCACATGCTGAAGGCTCCCAGGAATGATGTCGTGTTGGCTGAATGGAAATTCTGGATGCTGCTCCAAAGTCTCATATGAACCTCGATCATCTATGGAGAACTATTCCTACCCCAATGTTTATTCAGCATTTATTCCTACAAGCCTTCCAAGGGGTGAAAGGTGAAAGACAGCTTGTGAAGGTTCGGCTCCCCTCATTTTGCTCTCAGGAGAAGGCCCTTGAGAGCCTTCTCTCAGGTACAGTATGGTTAGCAGCCCCCCTCGTGGAGAAACATCCGTTTGGCTAGTGTGTGGTAGTACAATCTAGTGTGTCAAAATCCTATCTGCCAGCTGCTCTTCTCCAAGGCATAATAGCAAATTCTGCTGTGGGAATTACATTTTTCAGATGATTAGGTTATATAGCAGACTAATCACTTTTGCTTTTATGAAGAGCAAAGTGCACTGCTCTGCCGGCATTGTCCTTAGAGACTGTCAACTAAAGAATGTCAGTCGAGCTGTTTATGTAAGCCCCTGATGACTGCTGAGATTTGGACAGTGAGGAAAAGGTAATAATGGTCTTTTCTGTCGTATCTATTTTGTAATTTGATGACTCCTATGAGCCTCTTCCTTCTAATTGCATAAAACAACTAAAGTATTCTGTTAAGGAAAACGTGGTAGCTAAATAATGAAGAGCCAAAAGCCACCTAATTAAGACCCAACCGCCAGAAATGAGGCCAGAGCTGCTTAGAGAAACGGTGATAATCACTACTGGGTGTCTCAAAAGCATGCCATGCACTAATGCACCAGGGGAAATGGCCAGCATTAGGTCGCCAGGTGTCTTCATCGGTGCATTCTGGAGCCTCGTGTCCATCAGAACTTCAATTTCTTTAGCAATGGAATGCTGGGATCAGATGACTCCATACATTTGAAAATAAATCTTATTGTGTAGGCTCTTCTTCCACCTCTCAGCTCCCTGCCTACCTCTGGTCCCATAAATACTGTTAGGTTTTTAGAGGAAGTGGCCCTTTGGGCTAGCCCAGAGAGCCCCATTGTAAAAAGTGACTATCATACCCAAAACTATGACCTAAACCACTGTACGTTTCTTTGTCTATGATTTAATGGAAGTGTTTGCTGGACTCTGACGTAAGGGAGTTGTCAGAGTAAGGAGTGGTGGCCTCAAAACTCAAGGACCTAACCAAGTTCCAGACTCATTTGCCCCTGGCATACTTTAAGAACAGAGCTGAGGGGACATCATCACAGAGACAAATGGCAGACCTGGATGCAGGGTCAACCATGACTTTCTGCTCCTTGAGGGGGACTTTGAAGGACTCAGCTTGACATGAGGAAGAGACAAGGTGGCCAAAAAGAGTGACCACTCTGTTGTGCCTACAAAGTGAACGGGAGAGACACAGAACGGGTCGGGATGATGCTGTTGACTATATTACATTTCTGCCTATGATTTCCTCCATACTGGATATTTTGTGACCTAGACTCTGTTTATGGCATGTTAAAGTTGGTGTGGACAAGCTTTCATAGTCTATTGATTGGCTAATGCCTGAGTTGCCACTGGCCACCATTCCATGGATAGCTTTCATTCTTCTCTATTTCTCTCTCAAAACTGCTCAACATCTATCTTTTTGAATCATAAAAACCTTTGGCCAGTCATAATGCCTCATGCTTATAAACTTAGCTCTTGGAAGGCAAAGGCAAGGGTTGCTTCAAGTTTAAGCCAGCTTGGGTGACACAGTAAGACCTTGCCCTGTTACAGAGAGAGAGAGAGAGAGAGAGAGAGAGAGAGAGAGAGAGAGAGAGAGAACCCCTCTATGTGACTTTTTCACTTGGAAAGGGGGGAGAGTGGAGAAGGGGAAGCAATGAATGAGGAAATGGAAGTTAGAACAAATGGAGTCAGAAGTCACTGGCGCCCCAGGCAAGAACTCTAAGCTTAATGCGGGAAGCTGGAGTCCAGGAAAAAATTGCCCCAGGAGTAGGAGGCACACTGAAGGTAGCAACTAAAGTAGAGAGAACTGGACAACTACTCAAGAGAATTGTAGACTATAAAGACTGAACACCAGACCTAAATAAACATCAGGTGTTACTGAGAATAGTAGAAAGAGAAGAAAAACAAAAACAGACACAAGTCATAAATATAAGAGAACAAATCTCAGGAGAAGAAAAAGATGTTGACACATAGGAGGGAAGGTTGAGGAAGAAGTAGTTAACAGAGCCCTAAGCTACAATGATCAAGGAGGCTATGAATTCAAAAACAGGGTGGGGGGAGTGGGTACTTCATCTGGAGGTGCAGAACAGTGACCTAGAGAAGCAAAAGTAAGTGTCAACCCTGGAGCTATTAGGAAGTCGTGTTCCTTCAGACACAAGGAAATCTCCTCTGGGGAAGCCCTCACTGTGGGAAATAGAAGGTGGCAGTACTTACTTATCATCTAAATTACTAACTAATTATTGACCATGCCGAGACCCATGAATAGAAAACACCACCTTCTGGCCAGGCACACGCCTAAGAAATGGGAATCCCACCAGCCTGGTCTACAGAGTGAGTTCCAGGACAGCCAGGGCTACACAGAGAAACCCTATCTCGGGGGGGAAAAAATACAAATGGGAATCCCCATAACCGCAGGTCCTTGTAAAGTCACAGTTAGCTGAATACTTATTGCATATCCTCCTGCCCCAATATCTTCACCAAATGTATGCATTTTCAAGGACTTTCATAGTAAAGGAATGAGCTCCTTGAAGCAATAGATGCTTAGTCTTTCACAGTCCTAGAGGCAAAAGGTGCAAAAAGAAGTCAGTAGGTCCATGTTCTACTTGAAGATTCCAGGAAGGAATCCTCTCACCTCTTCCTGGATCTGATGGCTTCTGTTGTTCCTTGATTTCTAGAGTCTTCTCAAACAAGTAAATTGTGTTAAGGGTTACAGAGAAGGGACCTCTCATGTGGGGATAACTCACACATAAGGACTGTGAGCCCTATTGGTTCTTCATATTAGCACGTTAACTATTTTTATCCCCTTGGTACTCGGGGTCAGCCTCAGATAGTGATCTGTTGACTGTCGTAGGAGAAAGAGGAAGAGAGACTTGGGAGGTGGGCAGGGAAAGTGAAGTGAAGACTCCTGGAGAAAGAACTGAGCACGCAGAGTGGGAGTGGAGGTCCTCTGTACGCTAATGGCCATCAACATGTTTGCCTCCATAATCCTCTTAGTATTTTCAGTGACTGTTAAAATGTGATTGACATACAACTCATTTAAGTTGTACAGTTTAGTGGGTTTTAAGGGGGTTGTTGTGTTTTCAGTTTTGTTCAACAATCATCATCTGCGGTTGTTTAAATGAGAATGGTCACCATAAGCTCATATGTTCGAATGCTTGGTTCCCAGTTAGTGGAAGTGTTTGGGGAGGATTAGGAGGTGCGGCCTTCTTGAAGGAGGTGCATGGGGGGGGGCTTCTCTCTCTCCTCTCTCTCCCTCTCTCCCTCTCTCCCTCTCTTTCTCTCTCTCTCTCTCTCTCTCTCTCTCTCTCTCTCTCTCTCTCTCTCTCTCTCTCGTGCGCGCGCGTTCCTGCCTGCCTGTGAATCAGATGTAAGCTCTCAGCTACTTCTCCAGCACCATGGCTGCCTGCCTGCCTGCTGCCATGCTCCCTAACATAATGATCACAAGCTAGCCCTCTAAAACTGTATGCAATCCCCCAATTCAATGCTTTCTTTTGTAAGTAGCTTCAGTCAATGCATCTCCTCATAGCAATAGAATACTAAGACATCAACTAATATCCAGGAGGTTTACATTACCTCAGAAGTAAGCTTTGTGCCCACCCATAGCCATTCCCTATTCTTCATTCTCCTTCCTAGCCCTCAGCAACTAATCTGACTTCTTTATCTATAGGCTTGTCTAGTCCAGACATTTCATATAGGAGGAAGCATAGTCTATATGGCCATTTGCAAGTAGCTTCTTTTGCTTCCTGTAATATTTTCAAGGTCTGTCTATGTTGTAGCATACATCAGTACTTCAGCTGTTTTGTTTTGTCCTTTCTTTTATTTTATATCTGTGGATATTTTGTCCACAGATGTCTATGCACTATATGCATGCAATGTCCATAGAGGACATAAGAGGGCATCAGATCCCCCTGGGACTGGAGTTACAGATGAGTATGAACTACCATATGGATGCTGGGAAATGAATCTGGGTCCTCCAGGGCATTTGGGTTGTCAGCCTAGTTGCTGACATATGCAGATGTGTGAGATCAGAATATGCTTTAAAAGGCATAGGAGATTTTTTTTTATTTGTTTCTTTGTTTATTTATTGGTTTTTCAAGACAGTGTAGCCCTGGCTGTTCTAGAACACACTCTGTAGACCAGGCTGGCCTCCAACTCAGAAATCCACCTGCCTCTGCCTCCCAAGTGCTGGGATTAAAGTCATGTGCCACCACCTCTGGCGCACGCCTTTAATCCCAGCACTCGGGAGGCAGAGGCAGGTGGATTTCTGAGTTGGAGGCCAGCCTGGTCT
>JADRCD010223143.1:0-20148 GCA_019843815.1 Montemys delectorum
ACCTGTCCCACTTGTAATTTTCTGGTTTGGTTTTAGTTTTCTGCATTTGGTTTTGGTTTTTCTTTTTCTTCTGTGGCCCAGAGAGTTACCTCTGACTCTTTATAAAACCACAACTGAGAATCTGTCTATAGCAGCAACATGCACCATATATCAGTGGCTACAGGGACTCAAGGGAATGGCCCTTCTTCCTTTGTCAACCATCAACTGTGTGTAAATCCTCAGGGAGGTGTGTGACCTCACCAAACCATCCCTTTCCGTGACAAGATGCCAGCAGGCCTAGTCATGTGGTGATGCTATACAAGTAACCACACAGCTGCAGTAGTTTCAAAAGTGCGATGGCCATGTTATGCACACATGCACACAAGCACACACATGCTCCCTATGTCTTCTTCTAAGAGATTCCTTGAGCCATGGAGAGGCTGATATGGAGATAGAGATGTCTCGATCGTAATGGGGCATTCAATGATGTTTTTGATGACTAAATCTTTGCCATGAAACTGAATGCACTTTGTGGGGCAAGACTGGGAAAGACAAGTTATCAATACCAAGGATGGGGAATGTGCAGCCCAGGGGTCAAAAGCATTTATTGCTCTTTCACAAGATGTCAGTTCAATTCCCAGCACCCATACCAGGTGACTCACAACCTCCTGTAACTCCAGCTCCAGGGGACCCGACAGTCTCTTCTGGTCTCCTGGGACAGTGCGCAGATGTGCATATCCCCCACACAGACACACATAGCCACATAACCAAAAAACAATAAAAAGCTGGGCATGGTAGTGCATTCCTTTAATCCCAACACTAGGAGGCAGAAGCACAAGAGTATCTATGAGTTCCAGGCCAAACAGTGAGGGCTATACTTTCTCAAAAAACAAAAAAAAATTATTTTTTAATATATATTTTTTTAAGATGGAGGATGTGAAGTGCAGAAAGCACAGGTAAGCAAAAGAACACTTTCCACAGACTGGAGTGTTGGCCTTCTGGAGAGTGAGGACAGGACTCCAGCCATTTCACAGGACCACACCAACTCTCAAGAAGCAAGAGGGTAGCAAACACCTTCTCTCTCTGTTCTCATGAAGGCCCTGGGGGGGGGGGGCAGATGTATGCAGCTCCACTATGAGTGACTGCCGGCCACGGCTCTTTCCCTCCAAATTCTACTTTCTCGGTTTGTGTGCATATGCATTTGAAACTCAGCACCGTATATTTGATATTCTTCCTGAGTCTCACATAGCTCTTCTGTCCTTTAAGGAGCTCCCTGCCAGCCAGGTGGCAGTGGTGCACACCTTTAATCCCAATACTTGGGAGGCAGTGGTAGGCAGATCTCTGAGTTGGAGGCTAGCCTAGTCCAGAGTGAATTGTAGGACAGCCAGGGCTACACAGTGAAACCCTATCTCAAGAACAAACAAACAAACAAAAAATAAACAAAAACCAATAAGGACAACAAAAACACTAACCCCATCCCATCCCGCCCCACCCCAAAGGGGCTCCCTGCCAAATTTACTCATGGGGCCCCAAGAAATTACTAGAATTGTGCCCAGGTGTCCACCTGAGAAACCTAGGGCTCTTTAGTCTGGAAGGTGCTTCTTGGGTATCCTTACGTCTTCTGGTACAATTTTTTGTCCTCCATATTCCCAGTGGGAGCATTCCCCCACCTCCCTTGCTCTCCTTCTGGGGTGGGCTGTCCTGCCTTCGACCCAGTATGGCTTCCCAAGGTCCTCCTCAGCCCCTCAACTCTGAGGGCCTGGCTTTAGTCTCCACTTGGGAAGAGTGGGCTGACACCCCCTCCTGAGTCTCCAGAGGCGCTGGATCCGTGAATTGTGGGCAACTTCCTAAGTCCCTAGTTTCCTGCAGATGACTAGATCAGTTGCTTTTCTCATCCCTCTGACAAAATCAGAAGGAGGAGTCCTGTAGGGCTGTTCATGAGGACAGCCTTGGAATCGGGAACCGTGGCACAGACGAGGATTTATGAAGCCATCAGTGTTTTTGTTTTTGGTTTTTTGGTTTTTTTGTTTGTTTGGTTGGTTGGTTTTTGGCCAGGAGTTCAAGTGGTCTCCCACTTCCTTATTTGCAGGTCCTGTCCAGTTTATACCTGTGCTGCCTCTGGTTTAGCTCTTGGCACATGGGTCCGACATCCGTGAGAATGAGGAGCTCACCCTCCTGGCTTCTGAAGGGACCTCAACAAGGAAACTCACTAGAGGGACAGCCAGACCATGGGAGCCATGACTCAGAAATCTAACATACTCACAGAAAGAGGTGCACTTCACAGAAGCCAGGGCATGCTCACACACATGTGTTCACACGCACACTCTCAAGTGTTGTGCCACATGATTCACCAAGATTACATGTTACTCTACTGGATTTCAATTGACTGAAAAATGTTTTGTTTGTTTGTTGTATTTTTGCTTTTGTTTTTCGTTTTTTGAGGTAAGAGTCTCTCTACATAGTCATGGCTGTTCTGGAACTCACTCTGTAGCCCAGGCTCACCTGCCTCTGCCTTCTGAGGGCTGGGACTAACGGCGTGTGCCACCCTTCCCGCAGACTTGTATTTTATTATACTTATTCCCGTTGTAGAACTTTACTAAAATGTTTCTGATAACCCACCAAAATGTCATGCCTCAAGTAAAACAAACTAAAAACTCTAGGCACTAGGGGGAGCATTATCATGTAAGCATCGGTGACAGTAGATTTCAATTGGCAGCTTGATTGCATTACCACATGCCCAGGGTACCAGGGAGGCTCACGCTTAAGTATATGTGTCAGGACATTTCCAGAGAGCATGACCTGAGGGGGCAAGACTCACCTTGGATGCAGACATCGCCATCTTGTGGGCTGGGCTCCAGAACTGGTTTAAAAAGACAAAGATGAAATTAAAGCTAAGTACCAGGCATCTGCCTCTCTCAGTCCAGACTGGGGATGCTCACCTGACTCCCGCCCTGAGGCCACGCCTTCCCTGCGGTAGAGGGTTATATCCTTTCTAACCACAGTCAAAATAAACCCTTCTTCCTTGAAGTTGCTTCCTCTCAGGAGTTTTGTCACAGCAGAGAGAAAGGTAATGAAGACTGACCATGATACAACCTTGTTGTTTAAATAGTTTAAAAAGTTTTATTTAATTGTTATTAATTTATTAAATATTTAGTTGAAATTAAATAGCTGAGCAGTGGTGGCGCACACCTTTAATCCCAGCACTTGGGAGGCAGAGGCAGGTGGATTTCTGAATTTGAGGCCAGCCTGGTCTACAGAGTGAATTCCAGGACAGCCAGGGCTACACACAGAAACCCTGTCTCGAAAAAAACCAAAAAGCAAAGAAAACAAATCAAAACAAAAAAAATAAATAAAATTATATTAAATATATTTTATATATTTTTATTTATATATTTATAAATATATTTATATATTTACAATATATACATATGTATTGTTACATTTATTTAGTTAAACGTGTAGGAGATGTGTCAAGCATGCCAGGTATACTTGTACAAGTTAAAAGGCAACTTGTGGGAGTTGGTTCTCTCCATCTACCATGTGGGGGCCTTGGGATCAAACTTGGGTTTTCAGGCTTGGAAACAATCATTCTTACCCACTAAGCCAGCTCACTGGCCCACAACCCATTCTTGTATGCAATTATGATAGACTAATAAATCACATGCATTTTAAAATGTAAATCACAGTCTAAGATGTGACTAATATTAGCCTAACACTCGCTAAGAAAACTTGAACTGAATCTTCTACCCCCCAATTCCTAAATCTAATGCTTTACAAGTGTGAGCCACCTCACCGACCTCAACTAGGCAAACACTGAAAACTCACATGTATGAAAACATTGCCTAGAAAGTATCCCACACAGTTGGTTCCTTATCCAGCGACACTGAGCCTCCACGAGAGGGGCTTCCAGAGATGTGGGAACCTGCCTAAACTAGTTGTGGATCTGAGCGGTTAAGGACTTTTGTGAACACAGATCCTACTGGACCTTCAACCGTACCTTGTTCTTTATCACTTCACCATTGTGGGGACACTGGGAATCTCCAGGTGCTACTGATTCCAGGAAAGGGTGATGATCCACCCCATGGTCAGTGGGAGCGATCTCGGGCCCGGCATGCTTCGGGTAGCTGGTATTTAAAGCCTCCCTCACACACCGTCTGGTCTGTGCAGGCCTGTGCTATGCTGGGTTTTCTAAAGCACATGAAGTATTTGAACTGCCTTTGTCTTTGGTTTTAATATTTTTTATTTTATTTTATTTGTTTATTTGTTTTGTGTGTGTGTGTGTGTGTGTGTCTGTCTGTCTGTGTGGCTGGTTGGTTGGTTGGTTGGTTGGTTGGCTGGGTTGGGCTGGGTTGGGCTGGGTTGGGATTGTTAGTTTGTTTTAAAAGGCCCATGAGATGACTTACCAAGTAAGCACACTTGCCACCAAGCCTGACGATGTATGTTCGATTGTGGAAGTAAAGAATCAGCTCTGCAAGTTTTCTTCTGACTGTCACACACACACACACACACACACACACACACACACACACTAAGTAAATATGTTTTAAAATAATTGAACTGAGAATTATACAAAAAGATTACTTAGAAACTCAGTCTTTCATGTCCCAGTCTCCCTTTGCCCTGAATAAAGAACACTGTGTCTACATAGTCCTGGGATATCCAGCTATTGCCCGTGAGAGGCTCTGATCCTGGCCTCTGGCCAGTAACTGAGAGACTGAGTAAAATCCCATCTGCTTTGTTTAAACTATGACCCATCAGAAGACCCAGAAACCCAGGGATATGCAGGTAAAGAGAAGCACATTGCCTCTCTGCTGGTAGGTTGGAAGGGCTTGCTTTATTCAGCCCAAACACCAAAGACACCAGGCACTCTGTGGTCCTGAAGGCACACCCTGAGGGAGGGTGCCTGTTGCACAGGGTCCCCCAGAGGAACACTTAACCCCAGACTCCCCTGCCCTGAGCAGGTTTATAGACCAAGCAGGAGCCCCTCACCTACCTGCTCAGAACCCTTACAAAACTGTAATCCAGGCCCAGGACAGTCAGGAGGGAGAGAATGATGTGTGGAGCAGCAGGGTCCTGTGGGGAAGACCGGTTAAAAGAGGCAGGAGCAGCTGAAGGGCAGCCTGAATTCCTTGGTTCTCTCTCAGATCCTGCTCCACCTTCGCCCTGGTAGCAACTCCTCAACTTCTAGGCATGAGTCCTGTCTGCCTCCCCCAGAGGGGTGGGGCCTGCTGTCAAAACAACTTTCAGTTCCAGTTCCTGGAAATGGCTAGTTTTCAGGATTTAGCAGTTCAGGCTCCACATTCTTCTTGAGAGAGGGGAGGAACTCTGCTGGATGGCCAGCTGTGGAGGTCAGAAGCCTGCAGGGAACCCTGCCATCTGGACTGAGGTCAGAGCTGCCTAGTCTGACCCTGCTGCCTCTCTTCCCAGAGCCCCTCTTGCTCAGATGTTAGCACCTAACCCTGGGAGATGATCATCTTCAGATCCAGTGAGTTCCAGCACTTAGAGTGTGATTGGGTCCGAGAATCGCTGAAGGAAGACCCCCAGACTCAAATAGTATGTGAAAGAAAAGAGTGTTTATTCTGCAGAAATTACCAGCATTCAGAGGTCAACCATTCATCAAAATGTTGGTGGCCTAGGGGGCTTTTATGCAGGGCGAGGGGAAATTTTCAGAAGTGTTAGGTAACCCCTAATATGATCGGTAGGGGGCAAAGCAGTGACATTAGTACAATTTGGATTGGTTACTACGTTAGTTTCCTTATATTCGGTGAGACCTTGAAGAGTTTAAGACACGAGCTCAGCTCTGGCCTTGGTATCTTCTCCAGCCAGGTATCCCAAGAGCTGACTCCGCTCTAGACTTACCCTCTCCACGTCAGGGTCGCCACTGATCTAGGCTTATTGTCAGTGGCTTCCTTGGAGGAGCCCTGTGTGCTTTCCCCAGGGGAACTGAATTTTTTATTCCCAAGGTTCTCATTTGTTAGTGGCCCTCACAAGAGCAGCAGACCTTTCATAAGGCTGCTCATTGGGAGGGCTCCCTCCTAGCAGGGAGCCCTTCTAATCTACCCTGTCAGACTACCCTGTCTCCAGTGTGCTCTCTTCTCAGAGTTCAGGAGACACAGTACCCAGCTCACCCTTGCCCTCCGGCGTTATTAATGACCTTGGGAGTAGAGGCCTGAAACTATTGAGCCGGTGTCTGTATTTCACACCACAGCCAGAACAGGTCTGGGGGTTTCAGGGCAAGGCCCCATAAAGAACCCATCAATGACAGATCCCAAGGGTATCCTGTGGATCACATGTGGCAAGACTACCTTCTATCAGTGCCTGGCTTCCTCTTCCCTCACTCTTAAGTGTCTGGGCTGCTCTGCGCTCCTCCAAGCCCCTGCCTCAATGTTCCAACAGATGGAGAAGTGGTTCCCACAGCCACACAACATCATCCTCCCCTCCAGCCCTCAGCCTGGGGTGGCCTCCATGAGACAGCTACACTGTCCCAAGATGCTGTTACAGTTCCCTAGATGCCTGCTGTCTTAGTCAGGGTTTTTATTCCTGCACAAACATGATGACCAAGAAGCAAGTTGGGGAGGAAAGGGTTTATTCAGCTTACACTTCCACATGGCTGTTCATCACCAATGAAGTCAGTGTTGTGCCCAGAGTTTGGGAAAACCCAAACGAGCCCAAGAATTGCAAAGTCTGCTGTAACTTACAAAAGAGCCTATTATTCGAATCCAGACTCACACGCTGTTCACTCACTAAGAGCAAATGCTCGAATGTGACCCCGAGCCCGGGAAACACATGAGTTTATATACAAAACTGGGAGTTCTTAGGATGCTTCACGTGAGGGGAGTGAAATGCTATAACCATTTGTTAGGGCGGCACTGAAGCTGGTGGGGGATTAATGGGTGTCTGTTTGGGGGTTATCAGGAACTAATTTTACAGCCGGCCATAACTGCCTGTGACCTCTGATTACCTTTTTCTATGATTTAATGGGGGTGGGGGGAGCTCTGATCCCCTCTGAGTTTGTTATTCCTTTGAGGCCTCAAGGACAGGCACCTGGAGAGTTCTGCTGCTTATCAGAGAGTGCCAGCCAGCCTTGGCTACCCCTAGACTGGGAGGATGTCTCTCATTAGCACTTGGCTCTAGGAGATGTTTTCATTAGGGGGGGTTTAATGGGTCCTGCTGCTCTAACAATAGTCTGAGTTCTCTCGTGGAGCTGCCAGGAAGAGGCAGAGGTGGGAGGGAGCCCTGTGCTAGCTGAGCTGCTGAAGTATTGTGCTTGCCTCGGGCAGGAGGGAAAAATGGGAAGCTTTCTGCAGGGACAAACTGTCTATACACAACACTGGAGTTTCTTAGGTAAGGTTTTAACCACAGAGTGCTAACATTAATAATTCTGGGGTCACTACATCAGGACTGGAACTCAAGGAGGTCAGAAAGCAGGAGCTGATGCAGAAGCCATGGAGGGATGTTCCTTACTGGCTTGCTTCCCCTGGCTTGCTTAGCTTGATTTCTTATAGAACCCAGGACTAACAGCCCAGGAATGGCACCACCCACAAGGGGCTCTCCCACCCTCGATCACTAATTGAGAAAATGCCTTACAGTTGGATCTCATGGTGGCATTTCCTCAAGGGAGGCTCCCTTCTCTGTGATAACTGCAGCTTGTGTCAGGTTGACACACAAAACCAGCCAGGGCACCTGCTTTCCCCTGTCCAGAACAGCACAGGCTCTGGAGCACCCAGCCCAGCACTGAGGGTCTGTGATCCTCATGCTTATGCAGGCCAGCAGCTCCTCCCTCACACCTACCCACATAGTTCACTTCTATGTACATGTCTTGGACTTAAAGTAGATCAGCTGAGTCAGGAGAAGATATTAAAAGCAGACGCTGTTGGCTTGCACTGGTTACGACTGCCTGTGGGCTCTGTAACCTCTCCACAGATCTCCTGTCCATTCCAGTCTGGGAGCAGCAGATGGGTGTGACCATGCACTTGGGGACGCTTCACAGTGAATGTTACTAATCTTTGCAACTAATGTGTGTTAATAATTAGGACTGGGATGTATACACACACATACACACACCCCTACCCCTTTACCTGGGGTTGGAGGTGGCTGGAGAAATGCCTCAGCAGTATGAGCACTTACTTGCTCTTCCAGAGAACCTGAGTCCAGTTCTCAGCAACCATGTCAGGCAGCTCACACCTGCCTATAATTCCAGATGGCCTCTGAAGGCATTCCCCCAGCCCCACACGCACACAGCCTACACAGATACGGATGCGAAAATAAAATAGTTCTTTTTAAAAATCTATGTTGGCGGATGCCGTGCAGGAAGAGCATAAGAGAAAGAGCCCAAGTAACTAAGGTTCTATTTCTAATCCCCTGCTGCTATCAGCAGGAGTTAAATGGCCAGAAGCCATTCAGCTCTTGGCCCCTGAATAGCGAGAGAGGGTTTAAACTGCCAGAAGCCATTTGGCCCAAGAATAGCAAGAGACAGTTAAATTGCCAAAAAGTCATCAGCTTTTGGCCCCACTACTTTCCTCAGTTACTTGAGTGTCCAAAAAGGCTTTCCACACTCTGCAGGGCACTTGTATCCAGGAGAAAGGGCAAGAAAACAGTTATAGCTGAGTGGCAAAAACACAACGAAACAGAAAGCTAACAGGGTGACCTCAGCAGCAAACTTTCAGAGGCTTTGAGGGGAAATGCCAATAATACAAATGCCAATAATGAATTAGGAACTGCCTCCTCCCCGCTCCCCCCCGCCACACACACACACACACACATACACACACACACACACACACACACACACACACACACGGAGGAGATGTGCCCTCTTGAGATTTAATCAGGTCATGTTGTCATTGCATTAGGAAGGGACCAATCACGGTCTCAGCGCTTCAGCTGCTTCCCTCAAGGACAGCTGTTTGAAAGAAGAGAAGCCTGGTCCCTGGATCTCTTGTGCTTCTGGTCTCTTCCACATGAGCTTCTGCCAATGTGAAGGTGCCACTAGAGGCTAACTTGATGGATCCTCCACGGGGAACTCCTAGGCTCCAGAACTGTGAGTTAATAAACCCTATTTGCTTTTATATTATCTAAACTCAGTTGTCTTGCTGGAACACCAGAAAACAGGCTAAGAAGTTGATATCCAGGCCTTGAGGAAGCCTCTCTTCCCTATGCTGACACAGAGCTCGACTCCCTTGGTGTTCTCCTTGAACACTGATTGATCACATTTCAAAGACATCTTTAGCAGGCCAGTGATGTGGCTCAGTACGTAAAGGCGCTTGCTGCCAAGCCTGATGACGTGAGTTCAGTCCCCAGAACCTACATGGTGGAAGGAGAAAACTGACTCTACATGCTGTGGAATGCAGGCAACCACACACCTGCACTCACACATGCATGCACACAGGCCCAACAAGCAGTGGGGACATTTTAAGGGACAGTCACCACTACCCTCTCCTCCCCCCAGATTTGTAAGTGCCATGCTGTGCCAGTTGAGTCTCCACCAAGGGGTATCTGGAGAAAGATAAAGATAAGAATAAGGGCTGGTGAGATGGCTCAGTGGTCAAGAGCACTGACTGCTCTTCCAAAGGTCCTGAGTTCAATTCCCAGAAACCATATGGTGGCTCACAACCATCTGCAATATGATCTGACACCCTCTTCTGGTGTGTCTGAAGACAACTACAGTGTACTCATTTACATAAAATAAATAAATAAATCTTTTTTAAAAAAATAAGAATAGAACAGTATCGATAAAGGCAACTTTAATGTTTTAGGAGGGGAAAGATTTGATTTAAACAGGCATCACAATGAAGACTGAAATCATAACAATCTAGGAACTGAACTAGGAAAGTTTGACTGATTATCTCAGCAAATACTTGCACTTTGAAGGACCAGGATATTAGAGTTGAGTATAGGAAGATGAGCTATTTCCTTAAGTCCTCTAAAATTGTTGAGCATTATTACAAGCTGTTGCTACAACCCTCGATTTCTAGTGAATAGCTAGGGCTCTCAGCAAAAAGACCCTCCTGAGGCAGCCTGAATTCCACTTGAGGGTAAGCCAGACCCTTCCCAAAGGATTTCAGGAGGGAGGGTCGAGTCCTTCAGAGCACTCCTCAGGAAGGTCTTGGTGTGTTTAGCAACTATTTCAATGATGAGCTTGTGTCTCTGGTGTCTGAAGTAGCGAATGATGAAGTTCCACAAGCCGTACCACAGTGAGCTTCCAAGAACTCGGAGGAACATGTTCACGGCAAAACACATCATGAACCCCAGTCTCCTGTCCATCTGGAGCAAGTTCTGGAGCTGCAAGGCCCTGGAGCCCATCTCCAATCTCCCTGTACTCTGAGCTACCCTCTGAAGTGACCCATCATCCACACCAAAGAGCCTCTGGTAGGTTTTGAGACCCCTCTCCAGGTCGGCAGTATCATCTGAGGGGCTGACAGCTGCCTCCAGGTGTTTCGTGAGCATCTGATCCTCCTTCAGAGAGAGCGCCTTATTGCTGATGCACCTGTCACAGACCTGAGTAATGGTCTCTAAGGGATCTCTATACCTGATGTTGGAGATGTCTTTTTGCAGTGTGTTTCTCAGCTCTTGGAAGTCGTGAAAAGACGGACTAAAGCAGGATACCAGGAATATGGGGGGCTCCCTCACCTGAGCCTGCTGGAGATTCTCCCGGATATTCTTTTGGATACTCTGCAGTAGCTGGGGTTCAGGGAAGGTACTTGTGCTGAGGTCCCTGTCCAGCTTGGTCCAGACGACATAGAACCTCTTTCTCATCCTCTGCATGGCTTCGGCCAGCTTCACATGATTTGAGCTGAACTGCTCAGAAGCAATGATGATGATGAGGTCGTATGTGCTGATCTGCATCTCCTCCAGGTAGCTCCTCACGCTCTGGGCTGTGGCCCCTAAGCCGGGCAGGTCCCACAGCTCCACATAGGGAAAGTGGGAGGAGGAGTAAGGGGCTGGTTTCTGGGTGGTCCTCACCACCCCAGTGGGAGCTGAATCCTCTTCCTCATGTCCAATGAGCCTAAGGGCATTGATGAAGGATGACATGCCATTGCCAGAGTCCCCAGTCACAGCGATCTTGACTGTGTATGTAGACTTGCTCTGCATCTCATCTTTCACTACGCCTATCACTTTCTGTAAATTCCCCTCTGCCACTGCCTTGCCAATTTCCTCCATGACTTCTGGAGAAGAAGAGTTCTGGCTGGTATAGAGTGACTCACCAGCAGTGACGGATTTAGACGATGGGCGGATGAGGAGGTTGAGCAATTTTGCCATGTTTATAAGAAGTGTAAAAATCTGCAGAAGAGAAGAGACAGTCAGACTCGGGATGGCACAGGGATCCACAGAGGTCACATACCCCATCCATGGCTTTCAGATCTACCACCAGAGAAAGCAAAGGCCCCTCACTTGAACAGAGAGAGCGTGGCACCTCCTCTGGGATGGGGTTGCTCCCTAGCTGCATAGCACTTCATATTGCTCACCCTGCAGCAGGACTGAAGATGTTTGGCTCTGAGCTGCAGAACACCAGCCGGATTCTTCAGTGGGAAGATGGGTGGGCAGGGCTGTCCACAGCTCTCCACACCACAGCCCACTGTGGTTCTCCTTGAAGAACCAAATGTTCAAGGGATAGAGAGATGACTCAGGGGTTAAGAGCACTGACTGCTCTTCCAGAGGTCCTGAGTTCAATTCCTAGCAACCACATGGCAGCTCGCAAACATCTGTAATGGGATCTGACGCTCTCTTCTGGCACACGGGTGTGCACGAAAGTAGAGCACTCATATACATAAAATAAATAAGTAAATCTTAAAAAGAAAATCAAATATTCAGCTGGGTGTGGTGGCACATACCTTTAGTCTCAGCTCTTAGGAGGCAGGAACAGGTGGATTTCTGTGAGTTCAAGGCCAGTCTGGCTAACCAGAATTATCTGTAAGACCCTTTCTCCAAAAAGAGATTAATTTTGTGTATTTGTATGTGTCTGCCTATACACACGTGTGTGTGCAAACACATGTCTGTGCATGCGTGTGTATGTGTGTGTGTGCGTGCTCGAGTGTGTGTGTGTGTGTATGTGTGTGTGTGTGTGTGTGTGTGTGTGTGTGTGTGCATGCTCGAGTGTGCGTGTGAAGGCCGAGGCTCAACCTTGGCTGCTATTCCTCAGAAGCCTCTCATCTTGCGTGTTTTATTTTCTTTATGTGTGTGGGTGTTTTTGCTTCTATGTGCATTTGTGTGCCACGTGTGTACCTGACACTTTTGGAAGCCAGTACAAAGTACAGGAAATTGAACCGTTGTCGTCTTAATTGCTGAGCTTTCTCTCCATCCCTTGTTTATTAGGACAGGGTCTCTCACTAGAACCTGTGGTTCACTGATGAGGTTAGATTGGTTAGATATCTAACCTATCTATCCCAGGGAGCCCCTGAGATCTGACTGTCTCACAGCACTGGGATTACAAACCCATTTTACCACACCCAATTTTTTTTTTTTGATTGGTTTTGGTTTGGTTTGATTTTGGGTTGTTTGTTTCTTTGTTTGTTTGTTTTTGTTTTTTTCTAGACAGGGTCTTACTATGTAGCCATGACTGCTCTGGAACTCACTATATAGACCATGGTATTTTTTTTTTCTTTTTCATTCTGTTTGTTTATTTTTCAATACAGGGTTTCTCTGTATAGCCTTGGCTGCCCTGGAACTCAGGAGACCAGGCTGGCCCTGAACTCAGAAATCTACCTGCCACTGCCTCTGAATACTGACTGGGATTAAAGGCGTGGCCACCACACTCAGCTTTTTTCGTGCGGGTTCTGGGGATTGAACTCAGATCCTCATTTGCTCTGTTGATGGAATCATCTCCCCAACCTAGATAAATTTACTATGTATAATCACACTATGAAATTTGGAATGATATTTATTAATAACTACCACATGTGAAATACTCATAACCCATCAACTTCAGCAGACAGATTGAATCAAACTTCCCAAATTCTGACTTTTGCTTATTTTTTAGATTTATTTGTATGTATGCATGTTTTGCCTACATGTATGACTATATACCATATGTGTTCTATGTGCCCTCAGAAACTGAAAGAGAACATCAGATCCCCTGAGATGGGAGTTACAAACAGTTTTGAGACACAATGTGGGTACTGGGAATAGAACCCAGATCTTCTGTAAGAACAGCCAGCCTGATTAACAACTGAGCCTTCTCTCCGGCCCCAACCTATGGATTCTTCATAAACACTAAGATTTGTGTGTCCCTATGTGTTGACATTGGCACTAATACAAGAATTCAGAGGATCTGCAAACAGGTAGGCAGAATCCTTACCATGAGATCAAAGCATTGTAAGCCATGGTTGTAATGAGAATTGGGAGAGGTGACCTAGTGGGTTGTATTGAAGATCTATGACTCCCACGCTGTTCCTTTGAGGTGGGTTTGGCCTAATGCTGCCTGTACTCTAATGCTAATCTGGGTCCCCTACACTGCTTAAGGTTTTGGGAACCTGCCCCGAATTAGTTCTGATTGGTAAATAAAAATGCCAACAGCCTGTAGCTGGGAAGGACACACAGAGGTGGGTTTTTCGAAAATTCTCAGGCTTGGGTTCAGAAGAAAGGAAGAAGGGACAGTGTGGAAGAAAGAGAGACGCCATGTCAGAGAAGCGTGCAGGACAGAGAGGCATGGCCACCATGGGAAGGAACCGAGGGAGCGCAGCCCAGACCCACGGTGGGTCCAGGACAGCCAAAACAGAACACAAAACTTTGTAAGTTGTAACTTGGACTTATCGGTAGGAGGCAGATTCTCCCAGTAGTGGAGGCTAGGCAGTGGCCCAGCCATTGTGCTGATTAAGGCATATCAAGAGACAAAGGCTGTGGGCCTTTCATTTGGGAGCATAAACCATCGAGGTGGGTAGTGAGCCTGTCACCGGGAATTATTAATTAGTTATTTCAACAGACCTTCTTCACAATGCCACCACGACCAAGGATTATTGGAACATAGAATTTGGGGAAAACTAATCTGTCTTCCAGAACCATGATCAAAATGGCTCCAGAACAAACTCTCTCTTCTCTCCTTAAGAAAAGGAAAACTCTATCTATTCAGATGATCAGATGGCATCCTGGCCCAATAGAAAAGCTTCCCCCATCTTGCCTCTCTGATGGACTAATGTATTTTAAATTTACCTTGATTTAGGATTTGTTGTTGTTGCTGCTATTATGTAAAACTATCAAAATTTCCTGAAGCTTGCACGTTAGAACATGAATGTGGGGCAACCTAAAGCTCTATTGCTAGGCCATGGAAACTCAAAACAGCTCCAGAATAAATGACCTCTTATATCCTTGGGGGGGATGCAGGGGGAGAGGGAGAGGGAGAGAGAGAGAAAGAAGAGAGAGAGGGGAGAGAGAGAAACACCCGAAGAGGTTTTACTCAGTTGATAAAAGTGTTTGCCTAGTACGCATGAAGAGATGGGTTCTGTCCCTAGTGCCACAGAAAACTGGGCATGTGTCATATGCTTGTATTTCCAGAACTTTGAAGTTGGAAACAAGAGGATTAGGAAATTAAAGGCAGGCTGGAGAGATGGCTCAGCAGTTAAGAGCACTGACTGCTCTTCCAGAGGTCTTGAGTTCAGTTCACAGCAACCACATGGTGGCTCATAACCATCTGTAATGTGACCTGATGCCCTCTTCTGGTGTGTCTGAATACAGATACAGTATACTCATACATAAAATAAATAAATAGATCTTTTTTTAAAAAAAGGGGGGAAGAGGAAGAAAGAAAGAAAGAAAGAAAGAAAGAAAGAAAAAGAAAACTAAAGGCATCCTCACCAAGAACGCTGGGAAGAGAAGCAAACACCAGGCTCTCATCAGGTTGTGCTGCCAAGGCATCTCTCAGGTCCTAGACTGAGATGAAGCAAAACTACATCAGCGAATTTTAAACCATTGATGATCACAGAGCTGGGACCATTGTGGACCCCACAGGCAGCCTGAACAAGTGTGGATTGATCAGCCCTAGATTTGATATGCAGCTCAAGGACCTAGAGAAACGGCAGAACAATCTGCTCCCACCCTGACAGTGTGGCTTCATCATACTGGACCATGAAGAAGCAAGATGAAAACACACAGGAGGGGAAAATCCCCCGATTCTTTTTATAGTGATGTAAAAGATAAATAAAAAGCCTCCATGGACTGTTCAAAACACAAAAAGAAAGACAGAAAGACAAAGAAAGAAAGAAAAAGGAAGGAAGGAAAGAAGGAAGGAAGGAAGGAAGGAAGGAAAGAGGGAGGGCAGAAAGAAGTCTTGAGTTACACAGAGCAGTTCCTGGTCACTCTTCTGGTTGATCTAATGCTGATGACAGTCCTCCATAAAGATCCAGATCTCTCTAAATACTCTGGGGGAAGGGGATAAGAGATGGCTCAAAGAAGAAAGCTCTTGCCTCACAAGCGGGACTTTGAATCCCTGGCATCCACTTAAAAGCCAGATTCAATATTCACACCTAAAATACCCTAGCTGGGGAGGTGAAGATAGGAGGATCCCAGGGGGCTTGCTGGTCAGCCAGCCAGTCTAGCCAAGAGCTTCATTGACAGGTTCTATTTCAGTAAAATAAAATAAATTGGAGAGTGACTGAGCAAGACATCCTGATGTCAGCCTCTGGACTATGCAGGCACACACAGGCACTGGCAAGCAGACTCACAGGCATGCACACACACACACACACACACAAATGCAATAGTCTCACACCTGCACAGAAAGGTCATAGACGCAGTTCACGTGGCGGCCCTTAGGTCTACTCTTATGTTACTATGTTCTGTCAGGTTGTGCTTTGTTACACACTCTTCCAAAAGATTAAATGCTGGCAGCCTGATGAAGAACCAGCCTCTCCAATGCACATGAAAATGCCCACCTGAGGTTGACAAGAAATTCCCTTACAAATCCAACCTTCCAAGCCAGGAGTCCTAGTCCCTGGGCATTGCACAAGAAGAACAGATGCATGTTATACAATTCCAGGATGTTCCAAAATTGCCTGTAGGGCGATCTGATCCGGCCCCAGAGGAAACATCGAAACAGTGGCCAAGAGAATATGAGTAAAATCCCACCTGCTTTCTTTAAACTATGACCCATCAGAAAACCCAGAAACCCAGGGATATGTAAGTCAAGGGGGGCACATTGCCTCTCTGCTGGTAGGTTATAAGGGCTTGATTCAGCCAAAACACCAAAAACACCAGGCACTCTGTGCTCCTGAAGGCAGTGCGGGCGGGTGCCTGCTGCACAGGGTTCCCTAGAGGCACACTTGACCCCAGACTTCCCTGCCCTGAACTGGTTTATAGACAAAGCAGGAGTCCCTCACCTACCTGCTCAGAAGCCTTACAAAACTTCGATGCAGGCCCAGGACGGTCAGGAGGGAGAGAAGAGAGGTGTGGAGGGGCAGGGTCCTGTCGGGGAAGTTCTATTAGAAGAGGCAGGAGCAGCTGAAGGGCAGCCTGAGTTCCTGGATTTCCTCTCAGATCCTGCTCCACCTTGGCCCTTGTAGCAACTCCCCCACTTCTAGGCATGAGTCCTGTCTGCCTCCCCCAGAGGGGCGGGGCCTGCTGCCAGAACAACTTTCAGTTTCAGTTCCTGGAAATGGCTAGTTTTCAGGATTTAGCAGTTCAGACTCCACATTCTTTTTGAGAGAGGGGAGGAACTCTGCTGGATGGCCAGCTGTGGAGGTCAGAGGTCTGCCCAGGAACCCTGCCATCTGGACTGAGGTCAAAGCTGCCTGGTCTGACCCTGCTGCCTCTCTTCCCAGAGCCCCTCTTGATTATGGTTGGCATCATTGGTCCTTGGAGAACTACTTGCCCTTCAAGGCTGCTCCTTGGGGCGTCTATGGCTGGCTTCTCATTTGTCCACTCACTCCCTCCTGCCCACTCAGCTGGGGGGGGGGGGGTGCAGAAATCCCACCTACTAGGAAACCTCTCTGCCCTGCTCCAATCTGGTCTTCTACCCAGGATCAAGGCATGTGGTCCCAACAGAATATGCCACCTTTACGTGGTCTCCTTCTGCCCCTGGGTTTCTCTGACTTCAGGAAAAATTTTAAAAACAAAACAAACTAAAAACCAAAAACCCACACTCTCCTCTATATGCTCTTTGTGTACAGTGATGTCCTTGACTACTGAGTGCCCAGGTAGAGGAGAATGAGCTAGTTTCCTCAATGTGTGCACTCATCAGCCCACTCCATGCACCCTGGGCTGCCCCGAGGCCATTTACTGACCTGGCCTTTCAGGTTCACTCACTGTCCCTGATGCCCTGTCTCCCTCACTGCCCCATCCCTTCCTTCACCATATGTGCATGAGCCCAGGAGGTGAGAGGCAAGTGTTGGAGCCTGTGCAACTGGAGTTGGGAGCTGCCTTGTGGAAGCTGGAAACCACACTTCCTTGGGTCCTCAGCAAGAGCAACAGCTCCAGACCCTTCTCCATGTTTCTGAATCACAACTCCCCTTAGGCACACCAACTCCATGGCCAGAAGAGCAGACAGAAGAGCAGAGGTCCTCATGGCGGTACAGCAAAGGCCCAGTAGTGCATGCTGTGGCTAGGCCTCAGCAGCTTGTTGATTCTCTGCCCTTCCTGTTTCCTTCTTGGATCAGGTCTCTGGCCACCAGCACCCCACCTAAATTGCTTCCTCAGTGTCTATGGTGTGAGTTGCAGCCTCAGAATCCCTTTGGGGCCCAGTGTTTAGCTCTGTCCTGGGGCCAAGATCTGCACCATGTTAACTAGGTCACTGGAAAATAAGCGGTGCATGAGTTCCCAGAGAGGGCACCACTAGCTACCTGACATGTGTGTCACAGCCTCACTTTTCTTAAAAATAATAACAGTAAAATACTTTTAAAAAGATTTATTTATATTGGGGATTATGATGGTGCATGCCTTTAATCTCAGCACCTTGGAGACAGAAGCAGGCCGATTTCTGTGATTCAAAGCTAGCCTGTTCTACAAAACAAGTTCCAGGACAGCCAGGGCTACACAGAGAAACCCTATGTCTAAAAAAGGTTAACTTATTTTGTGTGTATAAATGTTTTGCTTGCATGTATGTGTGTATCATGTGCGTGCCTAGTGCCCACAGAGACCACAAACTGTTGGCTCCCTAGAACTGGAGTTATGGACTACTGTGAACCACCATAGGAGTGTTGTGAATTAAAACCAAGTCCTCTGCAAAAACAAGTACTCTCAACCCCTCAACCATCTCCCCAGCCCTTCAGAGCCCTGTTCTACTGTAGGAATCTGTGGGGAACCCTCACTCAGATCAAGAAAAGGAAGGACCTTGGAGAAAGGACTCTGTTGTCATGGAGGGACAGGGAGGTGTGTCTTGAGAGGTTTGTAAAAGATTTATTTATTTATTTTATGCATATGAGTACACACTGTAGCTGTACAGATAGTTGTGAGCCTTCATCTGGTTGTTTGGGACTGACTTTTAGGACCTCTGCTCACTCCAGTCAACCCCATTCGCTCTAGTCAACCCTGCTCGCTCCAGTAGACCCTGCTCACTCTGGCCCAAAGATTTATTTATTATAAGTAAGTACACTGAAGCTGTCTTCAGACACACCAGAAGAGGGTGTCAGATCTCATTACGGGTGGTTGTGAGCCGTCATGCGGTTCTTGGGATTTGAACTCAGGACCTACGGAAGAGCAGTCGGTACTCTTAACTGCTGAACAATCTCACCAGCACGAGAGATTATTTTTAAGTGTCTCTGCCACCCTGGACATCTCTCACTCAGAAAATGAGAGCAGGCAGCACACCGCAAGATGCCCTTGCACAGGAGTGTTTCTGATGGATGAACTTGGGCAACAGATGATTGACAGGCTGGGGAGATGAAGTCAGTAAGGTGCTTACTGTGCAAGCACAGGGACCTGAGTTCAATCCTCCAGATCCCGCATCAAAAGTTAGGCATATGTGCTAGTAACTCCAGTATGGAGATAGGCTGATGGCCTAGCCTGTCTATCTGTTAAGTCCCAGTTACAGTGAGAGACCTTGCCTCAATAAACAAGGCTGAGAACCTCTGAGGAACAACAGCCAAAGTTGTCCTATAGCCTCCAAATGTGTGCGCGCACAGGTGATGATTTACAAAGAAGGTATAACAGACCCTTAGGGCCAAGCACTATCCACTTGTGTTCTTTTCTGCCCTTTGCAGACTGCGACCAGAGCAAGAACAAGAAGCAGACTCCTGTCCCTGCTGGGCCACAGGGAGATGTCAGTTTCCTA
Organism: Montemys delectorum; assembly: GCA_019843815.1. Lineage (NCBI taxonomy): Eukaryota > Metazoa > Chordata > Mammalia > Rodentia > Muridae > Montemys > Montemys delectorum. The sequence goes on from JADRCD010223143.1 coordinate 19,175, forward strand.
AGAATCTGAACAAGCCAGGCACTCAGGAAGCAGAGGCAGGAGGACCTCTGAGTTCCAGGCCAGCCTGGTCTACAGATCAAGTTCCAGGACAGCTAGAGCTAAACAAAGAAACCTTGTCTCAAAAAAAAGAAAGAAAGAGGCGGGGGAAGAGGAGGGAGAGAAAGAAAGGAGGAAGGGGAGAGAAGAAGGGAGGAGGGAGGATGGGAACAATTGTAGCCCATGTTCACCCCAATTCCTGTATATGTGATCTTTTTAGAAACAGCTAGAGGCCCTGCCCCCTCCTACCCACTCTGTTTCCTCTCAAAGCCTAAGGAAAGGAGGCTATATAAACAGTTACACACTCAGTCCCCTGGCACTGGGGTTTCCATGTCCTATTCTAAAGGTAGTGTCTGCATGAGGCAAGTAGAGTCAGTCCCCAAATTCAGGAAGATGTTTTAGATTCTCACATTTTAATGATCCCAGGATTCCACCTCGGGAGCTATGGACACTCAAGCATGCCTCCCGAGAGTGAGTATAGCCAGTGATCTCTGGGAGGGACCCCAGCTGGCATGGTATATTATGGACCGGGCACCGATAAAAGTCCATGGCAATGGGACTCAGCAGATGCAGTGTGTGGACACACGGTATGCAGAGTACGTGTAGCCTGTTCATGAAGAAGCCATTTACCCAGAAATCAGCTTCCAGCTGGGGCAGTCTGGAGTTAGTGCTTCACCCTGGGACCAGGACTGTGTACCTCCTGCACATGCTTACCCTCGGCCAGGGAGTGGTGGCGCACGCCTTTAATCCCAGCACTTGGGAGCCAGAGGCAGGGGGATTTCTGAATTTGAAGGCAGCCTGGTCTACAGAGTGAGTTCCAGGACAGCCAAGGCTACACAGAGAAACCCTGGTCAACACACAAAACAAAACAAAACACATTACAAAAGAAAGAAAGAAAGAAAGAAAGAAAGAAAGAAAGAAAGAAAGAAAGAAAGAAA
>JADRCD010223143.1:20158-31796 GCA_019843815.1 Montemys delectorum
AAAGAAAGAAAGAAAGAAAGAAAGAAAGAAAGAAAGAAAGAAAGAAATATGGTTACCCACATAGGAGCTATGTTTGTAGATCATCTCCCCAAAGAAGTACAGGCACCTCAAAATCCATCAGAGTTCAGGAACTAGTCACCGCAAAATCCATCTTACTTGCTGGCTTCACTCGGCAAGATGGGAAGAGGCTCAGGTGTGAATCCCTGTGTTACACACACTGAAGATCTGGCTTGTCAGCCCTGCTGCGTGCTCTGCTGTCCTGTGCAGTGAGAGCATCGCTGACACTTCCCAGGGACATGGGTGCCGTTCACACTCCCGCGTGTTCGCATGAAGCTGCATGCTCTGGGTCATGTGACACACGTGAAAACAATGCACAGATACACGTCTGCATGTGCCTATGTACAGGCACACTTAGATAGAGCCTTCCCTTTCTGGTGGCCCACGTTAATGAAGTCACCTGTCGTTTGCTTTGAAACTAAAGAAAGGATCCTGGTGTCTCTCAATGACTAAGGTGAGGGAGGGAGGTCTGAGCTCCAGAAGGGACAGATTTGGGATTTCATTGACATGGTTCCTACATGTGACCCCAACTCATATCCCAGTTGTCTCCCTTTGACACAGAAACTCTCTGTGGCTCTGAAGGCATTGGCTCCCTGCTCTCCTGCTTTCCTGGGACAAAGGTGGCTCTTTGCACTTCTCACCTCACAAAGTACCAGATTCAGGGTCCCAGTTATCATAAAGCCAGCTGCTGCCCAATTCAAAATAAGGGAAAAGTTCATAGTGAGGTCCAAAGAAAAGCTCTCCTCCTCTTCCTGCCTCCACCCTCAGATTAGCTAATGACCCAGACGTGTGTGCTGTGAAACTGGTGAGCTGCCTCTACACCCTCACAGCCCCTTGGAGTAGTCAGCCCTGTTCTCAAAAATTTGGAGTATAACTTAGCCAAAAGAAACTTGTTGTTGCTGTTGTTGAAAATAATAGATCTCCATTGATCTGTGTGCTGGTGATCAGGGGCTTGCAGGAGCTAGACGTGACACAGATTGGGATAAGGGGCACAGACTCTACTTCCTCCTGAGTCAAACCTCCCCTCAAAAGCGACGAATTCTCTGCTCACCTGCATGAACTTCATGAATGCCAGAGTGGCTTGCTGAAAGGGAGTTTACATTTTCAGAGGTTTGTCCAGAAGGCCAAATTGTAAAAATACGTGAAAATGAGGCAGAGAAGTAGAGACTCAGCCCCACCAGGCTAAGACTGATTCAGCAAAGGGGCCCCAACCTTTCTGAGTGATGGAAGTCGGGCACCTTTAGAGGGACTGGGAGCAGGAGGTGTACTTGTCCATAGATAGCCACCAGAAGTTACAGCTATCTGTGTGTGTGTGTGTGTGTGTGTGTGTGTGTGTGTGTGTGTGAGTGATTTGGTCATGAATGAGATGGATTATTTTTTTTAAAGATTTATTTATTTATTATATGTTAAGTACACTGCAGCTCTCTTCAGACATTCCAGATGAGAGTGTCTGATCTCCTTGTGGAGGGTTCTGGGCCACCATGTGGTTGCTGGGATTTGAACTCAGGACCTTCAGTAGGGCAGTTGGTGCTCTTAACCACTGAGCCATCTCCCCAGCCCGAGGTGGATTATTTTTTCATTATTATTAAATATTTTCTTTATTTAAATGTCACACAATATCTCCTTTCCCAGTTTCCCCTCCAAAAAAATTAAAAACAACAACAAAAACAAACCTCTGTTCCCTCCCTCCTCCCCCTGCTCGCCACCCCACCCTCTCCTGATTTCTGGCCCTGGAATTCCCCTACACTGGGGCATAGAACTTTCACAGGGCCAAGGGCCTCTCCTCCCATTGATGACCGACTTGGCCATCCTTCACTATATATATATGCTGCTGGAGCCATTAGTCCCGCAACATGTACTCTTTGGTTAGTGCTTTAGTCCCTGGGAGCTCTGAGGGTACTAGCTACTTCATATTGTTGTTCGTCCTAATGGGCTGCAAACCCTTCAGCTCCTTGGGTCCTTTCTCTAGCTCCTTCTTTGGGGACCCTGTACTCAGTCCAATGGATGGCTGTGAGCCTCTACTTCTGAATTACTCAGGTACTGTCAGAGCCTCTCAGGAGACAGTTATATCAGGTTGGATTGTCCTTCCTTCAGTCTCTGAAACTCCTTCCATGGGTATTTTGTTCCCCCTTTTAAGAAGGAATGAAGTATCCACATTTTGGTCTTCCTTCTTCTTGAGTTTCTTGTGGTTTGTGTATTGTACTTTGTGTATTCCGATCTTCTGCACTAATATCCACTTATCAGAGAGTACATACCATGTGTGTTCTTTTGTGATTGGGTTACCTCACTCAGGATGATATTCTCCAGATCCATACATTTCCCTAAGAATTTCATAAATTCATTGTTTTTAATACCTGAGTAGTATTCCATTGTGCAGATGTGCCACAATTTCTGTATCCATTCCTCTGTTGAGGGACATCTGGGTTGTTTCTAGTTTCTGGCTATTATAAATAAGGCTGCTATGAACATGGTGGAGCATGTGTCCTTATTACATGTTGGAGCATCTTCTGGGTATATGCCCAGGAGTGGCGTAGCTGGGCCGTCTGGTAGTACTATGTCCAGTTTCTGGAGGAACTGCCAAACTGATTTCCAGAGTGGTTGTACCAGCTTGTAATCCCACGAGCAATGAAGGAGTGTTCCTCTTTCTCCACAACCTCTCCAGCATCTGCTGTCACCTGAGTTTCTTATCCTAGCCATTCTGACTCGTGTGAGGTGGAATCTCAGGGTTGTTTTGATTTGCATTTCCCTGATGACTAAGGATGTTGAACATTTCTTTAGGTGCTTCTCAGCCATTCGGGATTCGTCACATGAGAATTCTTTGTTTAGCTCTCTACCCCATTTTTAATAGGGTGATTCGGTTCTCTGGAGTCTAACTTCTTGAGTTCTTTGTATACATTGGATATTAGCCCTCTGTCAGATATAGGATTGGTAAAGATCTTTTCCCAATTTGTTGGTTGCTGTTTTGTCCTATTGACAGTGTCTTTTGCCTTACAGAAGCCTTGCAACTTTATGAGGTCCCATTTGTTAATTCTTGATCTTAGAGCATAAGCTATTGGTGTTCTGTTCAGGAAAATTTCCCTTGTGCCCATGTGCTCGAGGCTCTTCCCCACTTTCTTTTCCATTAGTTTCAGTGTATCTGGTTTTATGTGGAGGTCCTTCTTCTACTTGGACTTGAGCTTTGTACAAGGAGATAGGAATGACTCCATTTCCATTTTTCTACATGCTAACCACCAGTTGAGCCAGCACCATTTGTTGAAAATGCTCTTTTTTTCCCACTGGATGGTTTTAGCTCCTTTGTCAAAGATCAAGTGACCCTGGGTGTGTGGGTTGATTTCTGGGTCTTCAATTCTATTCCATTGATCTACCTGCCTGTCACTGTACCAATGCCATGCAATTTTTATCACAATTGCTCTGTAGTACAGCTTAAAGTCCAGGATGGTGATTCCACCAGAGGTTCCTTTATTGTTGAGAATAGTTTTTGCTATCCTGGGTTTTTTGTCGTTCCAGATGAATTTGTAAATTGCTCTTTCTAAGTCTGTGAAGAATTGAGTTGGAATTTTGATGGGGATTTCATTGAATCTGTAGATTGCTTTCAGCAAGATGGCCATTTTTACTATATTAATCCTGCCAATCCACAAGCATGGGAGATCTTTCCATCTTCTGAGACCTTCTTCAATTTCCTTCTTCAGAGACTTGAAGTTTTTGTCAAACAGATTTTTTACTTGCTTAGTTAGAGTTACACCGAGGTATTTTATATTATTTGTCACTATTGTGAAGGATGTTGTTTCCCTAATTTGTTTCTCAGCCTGTTTATCCTTTGTGTAGAGGAAGTCCACCGATTTGCTTGAGTTAATTTTATATCCAGATACTTTGCTGAAGTTGTTTATCAGGTTTAGTAGCTCTCTGGTGGAATTTTGGGATCACTTAAGTATATTATTATATCATCAGCAAATAGTGATAATTTGACTTCTTCCTTTCCAATTCGTATCCCTTTGATCTCCTTTTGTTGTCTAACTGCTCTGGCTAGGACTTCAAGTACAATACAGAATAGGTAGGGAGAGAGTGGGCAGCCTTGTCTAGTCCCTGATTTTAGTGGGATTGCTTCAAATTTCTCTCCATTTAGTTTGATGTTGGCTACTGGTTTGCTGTATATTGCTTTTACTATGTTTAAGTGTGGGCCTTGAATTCCTGATCTTTCCAAGACTTTTATCATGACGGGATGTTGGACTTTGTCAAATGCTTTCTCAGCATCTAATGAGATGATCATCTGTTTTTTTCTTTGAGTTTGTTTATATAGCGGATTATGTTGATGGATTTCTGTATCCTTGCATCCCTGGCATGAATCCTACTTGATCATGATGGATGATTATTTTGATGTGTTCTTGGATTCGGTTTGCAAAAATTTTATTCAGTATTTTTGCATCGATATTCATAAGGGAAATTGGTCTAAAGTTTTCTTTCTTTGTTAGGTCTTTGTGTAGTTTAGGTATAAGAGTAATTGTGGCTTCATAGAACGAATTGGGTAGAGTACCTTCTGTTTCTATTTTGTGGAATAGTTTGAGGAGTATTGGTATTAGGTCTTCTTTGAAGGTCTGATAAAACTCTGCACTAAACCCATCTGGTCCTGGGCTTTTTTTGGTTGGGAGACTGTTCCTATTTCATTAGCAGATATGGGACTGTTTAGATTGTTGATCGATCTTGACTTAACTTTGGTACCTGGTATCTGTCTAGAAAATTGTCCATTTTATCCAGGTTTTCCAATTTTGTTGAGTATAGGCTTTTGTAGTAGGATCTCATGATTTTTTGGATTCCCTCAGTGTCTGTGTTTATGTGTTGCTTTTCATTTCTGATCTTGTTAATTAGGATACTGTCTCTATGCCCTCTAGCTAAGGGGTTATCTATTTTGTTGATTTTCTCAAAGAACCAGCTCCTGGTTTGGTTGATTTTTTTTGTCTAGATTTTTCTGTTTATATTTGGTTGATTTCAGCCCTGAGTTTGATTATTTCCTACCTTGGACTCCTTTTGGATGAATTTGCTTCTTTTTGTTCTAGCACTTACAGGTGTGCTGTCAAATTGCTGGTGTATGCTCTCTCCAGTTTCTTTTTTGAGGCACTTAAAGCTATGAGTTTCCCTCTTAGGACTGCTTTCATTGTGTCATATAAGTTTGGATATATTATGGCTTCATTTTCATTAAACTCTAGAAAGTCTTTAATCTCTTTATTTATTTCTTCCTTGACCAAGTTATCACTGAGTAGAGTGTTGTTAAGCTTCCACGTGTATGTGGGCATTCTGTTGTTTATGTTGTTATTGAGGAGCAGCCTTAGTCCATGGTGATCTGATAGGGTGCAAGGAATTATTTCAATTTTCTTGTATCTGTTGAGTCCTGATTTGTGACCAATTATATGGTCAATTTTAGAGAAGGTACAATGAGGTGCTGAGAAAAAGGTATATCCTTTTGTTCTAGGATAAAAAGTTCTATAGATATCTGTTAAAACCATCTGTTTCATAACTTCTGTTAGTCTCACTGTGTCTTTGTTTAGTTTCTGTTTCCATGATCTATCCATTGCAGAGAGTGGGGTGTTGAAATCTCCCACTATTATTGTGTGCCATGCAATGTGTGATTTGAGCTTTAGTAAAGTTTCTTTTATGAATGTAGACACCCTTGCATTTGGAGCATAGAGGTTCGGAATTGAGAGTTCATCTTGGTAGATCATACCTTTGATGAGTATGAAGTGTCCCTCCTTATCTTTTTTGATCACTTTAGGGTGAAAGTCGATTTTATTCGATATTAGAATGGCTACTCCAGCCTTTTTCGTGGGACCATTGGCTTGGAAATTTGTTTTCTAGCCTTTTATTCTGAGGTAGTGTCTGTCTTTGTCACTGAGGTGGGTTTCCTGTATGCAGCAAAATGTTGGGTCCTGTTTACGTACCCAATCTGATAGTCTATGTCTTTTTATTGGTGAGTTGAGTCCATTGATGTTAATAGATATTAAGGAAAAGTAATTGTTGCTTCCTGTTAGTTTTGTAGTTAGAGCTGGCATTCCCTTCATGTCTCTATCTTCTTTTAGTTTTGTTGGAAGATTACATTTTTGCTTTTTCAGGGATGTAGTTCCCCTCCTTGTGTTGGAGTTTTCCATTTATTACCCTTTGAAGGGCTGGATTTGTGGAAATATATTGTGTGAATTTGGTTTTGTCATGGAATACTTTGGTTTCTCCATCTATGGTGACTGAGAGTTTTGCTGGGTATAATAGTCTAGGCTAGCATTTGTGTTCTCTTAGGGTCTGTATGACATCTGCCCAGGATCTTCTAGCTTTCATAGTCTCTGGTGAGAAGTCTGGTGTAATTCTGATAGGCCTGCCTTTATATGTTACTTGACCTTTTTCCCTCACTGCTTTTTTTTTTTTAGATTTATTTACTCTTTATTTATTTATTATAAGTACGCTGTAGCTGTCTTCAGACCACCAGAAGAGGGTGTCAGATCTCATTATGGGTTGTTAGCCATTTGAACTCATGACCTTCAGAAAACCAGTCGGTGCTTTTACTCACTGAGCCATCTCACCAGCCCCTGCCCCTCCCACTGCTTTTCATATTCTTTATATGTTTTGTGCATTTGGTGTTTTTACTATTATGTGGCGGGAGGAATTTTTTTTCTGATCCAGTCCATTTGGAGTTCTGTAGGCTTCTTGTATGTTCATGGGCATCTCTTTCTTTAGGTTAGGGAAGTTTTCTTCTATAATTTTGTTCAAGATATTTACTGGCCCTTTAAGTTAGAGGTCTTCACTCTCTTCTATACTTATTATCCTTAGGTTTGGTCTTCTCATTGTGTCCTGGATTTCCTGGGTGTTTTGAGTTAGGAACTTTTTGCATTTTATGTTTTCTTTGACTGTTGTCTCTATATTTTCTATGGTATCTTCTGCACCTGAGATTCTCTCTTCTATCTCTTGTATTCTGTTAGTGATGCTTGCATCTATGGTTCCTGACCTCTTTCCTAAGATTTCTATCTCCAGAGCTGTCTCTCTTTGTGATTTCTTAACTGTTTTTATTTCCATTTTTAGGTCCTGGATGGTTTTGTTCAATTCCTTCACCTGATTGGTTGTGCTTTCCTGTAATTCTTTAAGGGGTTTTTGTGTTTCCTCTTTAAGGGCTTGGAACTGTTTACCTGTGTTCTCCTGTATTTCTTTAAGGGAGTTATTCATGTCCTACTTAAATTCCTCTATCACTATCCTGAGATATGATTTTAGATCCAGATCATGCTTTTCCGGTGTTTTGGGATATCCAGGATGTGCTATGGTGGGAGTAGTGGGGCCTGATGAAGCCAAGTAGTCTTGGTTTCTGTTGGTAAGATTCTTGCATTTGTCTTTCGCCATCTGTTGATCTCTGGTGTTAGATGTTCTTGCTGTCTCTGGCTGGAGCTAGTTCCTCCTGTGAGTCTGTAAGCCTGTGTCAGCACTTTTGGGAGATCAGCTCTCCTCTGGTAAAACCCAGGTGCAGATGGCTGTGCATCAGTCACCCACTCCTGAGTCCTTGGGTCAGAGCACACCATGGAAGCAAGCTTTCCGCTTTCAGGGAAGTGGCAGAGAGGGCTGTGGATCCGCAGTCACTCCTAAGTGTAGATGGAAGTAGAAAGGAACTCGTCCCAGCTGCCTTGCCAGTTGTGAGGCCTGTGCCTTCCAGCTGGTCCCGCCTTAGAAAGTCACCCGAGGTGGATTATTTTTGAGACTCGGGTCTCTGTAGATGGAACAGAGTGATCAGGCTGGGACTAAGCATTTTTCTTGTATAGAAGCTGTTGCCCAATACAGCCTGACTCAGTTCTTCATGAGTTGAGGCTAGTACCCAATACGTATAATATACCTACCAAAGACTTTATAGAACTTTAAAGGATCAAAAGGGACCCCAATATTTCAGCAAGGTTATCCCAATTAGATAGCTGCTTAGAAGGATTTTCTACACAAGGTGGGCCTGAAGCTAGTTGGCAATAGGCCAACCTGAAAGGTCTACACCATTCTGTGCCTATGTCTCCTCTCCTCCCTCCTGTTCCGGGTGGCTGATCTTGATCCCTAGCCCTGCCAGATCGTCACTCGAAAGCAATCTGGTCCTCAGCTTCCTGGTCAGGCTCTCCAGAAATGACAGGGTTCAGGCAACTAGGAGATGATTGACGAGTAACACAGGAGGAAGGAGAAGTTGGGGAAGAGGACAAGGCCATACACCCCAAAGAGAAGCTGAGCCACTGGCTAGATCATGAGAATCTTTTGTCTTGTTTTGAGCCCAGTTTCAAACACTTTCCCAAGGTCTAAGAGATAGATTAGTGTAAAGAGAAAATCCCAGTTTCAGAAAAATGTTGTCAAGTGTGCTCTGTAGCCCAGGCTGCCCAGATCCACATTCTGCTGTACTCTGACCAGGTCCTGTCCAAGATGGGAGCTCTGTGCTGGGGCACCGTGACCCTGTAGAGCTCTGCCTGGTAGGATTTCCCCTGCAGAAACAGGAGCTACGCTGGTTTTCCAGGGAGCATGTCCCCGATTGACAGTTATGGGTGATAATCTCAGATCTGTCAGCTCTACCCCAACCCTCACACACTCCTGGCCTGAGAAGGCTCCCTTTCACCCAGGAGGATTGGCTCCAGTAAATCTGACTGGTGGTTCGAGGTCACATACTGAGCACCCTGATATGCCCTAAATGCAAAGGCCACTAAACCAGAGAAAGAAAGAATAGGTAACTGTCAGAATTGTAGACTCGTTTGGGAGATACATTTTTCTTCCTTCATCCGCAACCCCTCCCCCCACAAACACACAGTAAAGCCTGGACAACCCCCGCATACGCATGGTGGGTCAGCACAGGGGTGATGGACAAATGCCTAGTTACCACTTGGAACACATTCCCTGCAAAGCCCTCTTATAACTACTCTCAATCCAGTATCTTAAGTTCCAGAGATCTAGAGGTGCTTTGTAGCTCTGTGGGTAGTGATCAGCAACTCACTGTCCTCCACCTTTGTCCCTCTGATGATCCTCTATCACTTTGGATGCTCTTTATCTTCCTGCAGGATTTGATTTGTTTTTTTTTTTTGTTTTTTTTGGGGGGGGGTTGTGTTTTGGCAGCTGTTCATTATTGAGGCTATGTGATTATGAATTATCAACGTACATTTTATCGTAGGTCTAGCTACCCGGGAGTCCCAAGTTTGCGTCCTCCTCTAAGTATCAGGGTGGGTCCTGAAATCTGTTTTCTTTTCCTGGAAATGTCCCTGTTGCCCAGCACGAAGCTAAAGCTTGCCAGCTTGGTTTCTTTTTTGATGTTTGTGAACATGAGTCTCAACCAGCCTGCTCCTTCCTGACAGGACACAAGCCAGAGACTATTCCAGGGCTTTCTTAGAGCCTCTTTCCAGGGGCTCTTTTACTCCCCTCCCCCTGCTTTCCACGCTGACCCAGGAGTGTGTGCTTTTCTGAGGCAGACACATCTCTGGGATATTTGTGGAGCTCTGGGCTGCAGTGGCCACTTCAAGAGGCTCAGCATTTTCCACTGTTGGGATGATAGTTTCAAATTATGGATCTGGTTGGTGCCAAAAGGGTTTGGTTGGTTGGTTGGTATTTTGGGTTTGCTTTTGGTTTTGTTTTCCTTTTCTTCCTTTATGGATTTGGCTAGTGAGAACCCTTTGAAGGCCAAAGAGAAGGCTCAGGGTACAGAGGTAATGGACAGATCCCTAGCACGTGATAAAAGCTGCCAAGACTGGAGACCTGAGTTCACTTCCTGGGTCACTCACAGAGAAAACAAACAAACAAGCAAGCAAGATAGAACAATTCCACAAAGCTGTCCTCTGACAAGTGCATGGTGGCACACATTTGTGCTCCCCACCGGGAGAGAAAATAAATGAATAAAAGTCATCAAAAAACACAAAAAAAGTAGAAAAGAAAACCCTTTGGACCTGCGGGAGAGAGGGCATTTTGTGCTTGGAGCACTGGGGGACATTATCAGACAGGCCAGGGGTCAGGCCACCATCTTTCCTCCGTTGAGTCTGGGTCTGAAGATGCTTGCTGTTTTGTTAGAAACTTAAAGGACTGTTTAGATTGTTCAGGAGGCTTGCAAGGCCTCACACGGAAAACCACGCAGCGCTCACTGTACACTGCTGGGTTGGTGACTCTATGTTTTTCATAGCTAATCTCAAAGCAAATACCATCTGTTGAGATTAATATGACCCCACCCCTAAGGACTCCCACCCCTGATTAACCCTAGCCCTGAGGACCTCACCCCTGAGCACCCCATGTCTGAGAACCCTCTCTCCTGGCGACCTCACCCCAATGAATCCTAGCCCCTAGGATCCCACTCCTGAGTACCCCGCCCCTGATAACCTCCAACCTCTGAGTACCCCAACATCTGGTGACCCCATCCCTGGTGGCCTCAGCCCTGAGGATCTACCTCCATTTGTGGTGACCCAACCCTGTCTACTCCCACCTCTACCGTACTACCAGGGACCCCAACAGGAAGCTAACACACAGGCAAAGAATCACAGTCTAGACTCATCTCCCTTTTCTTGAACTTTATTGAGGCATAATTGACATAAAAAAAAATACAGGGTTTGGTGGAGACACAACTACATTTGTTCTTTAAGCTTTGCAAAATGCTAATATTTTCATTGAGTTTCTCTTTCTGCAACGTTATCATTGGTGGAATCCCCAGAGGTGGCATCCTCCGGGCTAGGGTTCCTCAGGAGTGGGAGGCCTTAGGGGCTGGGGTCGTCTAGACCTCAACAGACAGTATTTGTGATTGGCTATGGAAAACATACAGAGTCATGAACCCAAATGACTTACAATGAACAAACAGTGCATGGATCTCCATAAGGAGTAGGGGGGAGGTTAGGTCTCAAACCTGGGACCAATGATTACGTGAAATGCCTATTCATCATGTCAAAGTGAACTTGGCTGCCACGTTCTCCCAGCATCCCTTAGTCCATACCTGTTTCATGGTATAGTTGCCCTTCCCTATATAATCCAACTGGTAACCCAGTCTTTTTGTCTGCCCTTTACCCTCCTGGCCTTTTGGTCTCCTGGTCGCCTCTCTCCTCTCCCCTTCTCCTCACATGGCCCAGCTCAGGGTCATGTTCACGCTGGACTCTCCTAGATGTCCCTGCCTGCCTCTACTATCCCTCGTGTCTACAATAAACCTTCTCTACCATACCTAGGGGCAGTCATGGCCTCCTTTTTTGTTTTTCTTTTATTTTCCCCATTCAGGGGTCTGAACAGTCTAAATTATTGATGGAAATTTCAAACAAAGAAAAATCTCCCTTTGCCAGGGTAGTTGGAGCTTTAATCCCAGCACTCAGGAGGCAGAGCTGCAGGCCTGTGAGTCCAAGGCCAAGCCTGGCTACCTGGTGAGTTCCAGGTCAGCCAGAGACACACAATGAGACCCTGTCTAAAAGGAGAGAGAGACAGAGAGATAGACAGAGACAGAGAGAGACAGAGAGACAGAGAGAGACAGATAAAAAGGAGAAGAGAAGAGAGAAGAAGAGAAGAGAGAGGAAAGGAGAGGAGAGGAGAGGAGGGGAGAGGAAGGGAGAGGAGAGGAGAGGAGAGGAGAGGAGAGGAGAGGAGAGGA
>JADRCD010223144.1:0-23943 GCA_019843815.1 Montemys delectorum
AAAAAAAAAAAAAAAAAAAAAAAAAAAGATTTATTATTATAGATAAGTACACTGTAGCTTGAGGTCTCATTACAGGTGGTTGTGAGCCACCATGTGGTTGCTGGGATTTGAACTCAGAACCTTTGGAAGAGCAGTCAGTGCTCTTACCTGCTGAGTCATCTCACAACCCCCAATTTATTTATTTATTTTTTATGTATGAGTACACAGTTGCTGTCTTCAGACACACCAGAAGTGGGCATCAGACTCTATTACAGATGGTTGTAAGCCACCATGTGGTTGCTGGGAATTGAACTCAGGCCCTCTGGAAGAGCAGTCAGTGCTCTTAACTGCTGAGCCATCTCTCCAGCCTTCCACTCCTGTTTTCTAAGGAATGTAATGAGCAACTAACGCATGAATAATTACCTTTTAGACATGGTGGAGATGATGCTGATGCAGAATGCACAGATGCATCAGATCCTCATGCAGAACATGATGCTCAAAGCCCTGCCTCCGGGGCCCACAGGGCCGCGAGCTGCTACCCTCCAGGTAAGTTTGGGTGCTGAAATGTAGCCAGCGGCTGGAGGGCGGGGGCGGGGTGGCTGGGGGAGGGGTACAGGAGAACCTGTACAAGGAACCTGTCTTCGGTTTGTGGTGAAGGAATGCAGCTGGGGCCCTGAGGGCTCTAAGCCCAGGTGACCCAACACATTCTGCTGCCTCTGGGCCCACCGTAAGGCTGTTGAAGTCCTGATCTGGCTGTGTGCTTTGCCAGGACCAACGATGGATGCACTACGGAGTCCCGAGAGGTGAAAAGCAGAAGCCACCCCCGGTTCACCACCACCACCACTACGCGCCCACCACTCAGCTGCAGGCTGCCTCCACGGCTGGCTCCCCTTCGGGTTACGCCGCGTGGCCACCAGTCGTGGCAGCCACTACGCTCCCACATGCAGCCAACTTCTTGCCCACTGTGAGCCACCTGACCGAGCCATCGACCTCCCATCCCAGCTACCCTTAGCACGCAGGTGTGGAGGGAGAGAGCTAGCGTCTCTCAGCAGGTAAGCGGAAAGATGGGCGGTCACCTCTTTTCACCGCATGCCATAGAGTACGTGCAAGCACCCTGAGGTCAGGCCTATGCGCTGTGGCTAATTTGAAGGAGCTAGAAAAATTTTCAGTCCACTGTGAGGTTGCAGGTTGTGGGTGTCAGCCCCAGCCCCCAGGCCATATGGAATCTCCATCTCCCTCTGGGAAAGTTATGCATTAGGTTTTTTTTTGACAGCCCAGCAGGACTGGTCTCATAGGGTGTCCTACCCCCGGGTAGCTTCGCAAAAAAAAAAAAAAAAAAAAATGTGATATCGTATCACAAATGTGAAATGAGAGGCATTGTATCTCTGTAAGCAGCATGGCTTTGCCTACCTGGGTCACTCTCCAGGGCCATCTGGGAATGCTAGGTGAGTGAATGCCTCACCCAGGTGGAATATAAACGTTTTATTATGAAAGACTGAAGAAAACCTGCCCAAGATCAGAATGGGTCATTATAGCTACATCTACATTCTGACATTCCTAGGGAAGGCTGAAGATAGAGCTCAGTCTGTTTGAACATGTGTGAGGCTCCGTGTTAGACCCTTGCTGGGCTGGCTCTACCCACGCCCACACATGAAGCAAGGGGAGGTCGAATACTATAGCTGGGGAAGATACGTTTGTTGGCTATACCTGGCATGACCACTTCATTTTAATGTAAAAGAAGAAGCTAGCTGTAGAATTCATGATATGACTTCAGTTAAAATAAATATACAGGGCCGGGCTGGAAAGATGGCTCAGCGGTTAAGAGCACTGACTGCTCTTCCAAAGGTCCTGAGTTCAACTCCCAGCAACCACATGGTGGCTCACAATCATCTGTAATGAGATCTGATGCCCTCTTCTGGTGTGTCTGAAGACAGCAACAGTGTACTCACATACATACAATAAATAAATACTTCTAAAAAAAGAAGAAGAAAATAGACAAGGCCAACAGGATTGTTCAGCAGGTGAAGGTGGTGCTTGCTGTCAAGTCTGATAACTGAGTTTTCTTTATTTTATTAAAATATTGAGTCTATTTTACATGCATATTTTTGTCTCTCTACCATTTCCACATCCCACCACCACTATTACTATGCCCTGTCATAGCATTCCATACATACTTAAAACAAAGTAAAGGGTGGAGTTCCAAGTTTCCTTGGAAACTAAACAGGTATTGTAGACAATACATTGTTTTGTTTTGTTTTCGAGACAGGGTTTCTCTGTGTAGCCCTAGCTGTCCTGGAACTCACTCTGTAGACCAGGCCTGCCTCTGCCTCCCAAGTGCTGGAACTAAAGGCGTGCACCACCCCTGCCCGGCTGTCTGACTCCTTTTTTGTTTGTTAGAGACGGGGTCTTAGCTCTGCAGCTCCAACTGGCCACCTAGGCAGACCAGGCTGACCTTGAACTCCACCTCTGAGCTCCACCTGCCTCTGATTTCCGGTAGCAGACGTGGCTGGCAAGCCTAACCACAACTAGTTTCTTTGTTATTTTAATGGATTTTGTAGTTTTTTTTTTTTTTTTTTTTGAGACCTGTCAGGTTGTCCCAGAAGTCTCTGTGTAGACCAGGCAGGCCTCACACTAAGGGATCCTTCTGTCTCTGCCTCCATTACTGCTGGAACAGCCATGCCTGGCATGTTTTATTTTAAAGATTTATGGTTTGTTTGTTTGTTTTTGTTTTTTCAAGACTGGGTTTCTCTGTTGTAGCCCTGTGCTGGGATTAAAGGTGATTTATGATTTTTTTTTGGGGGGGGTGTATGGGATTGAACCCAGGTTTTCTAGCACACCAGCCAAGTACTAAGTTAAAGCCACAGCCCTCTTATCACTTTGAGACAGCACCTTACTGAATTGCTAAGGTTGGCCTCAAACTTATTAATTCTCCGGCCTCAGTCTCCCTGCTAGTTGGGCTCACTGGAGAGCTACATGATAAGTTATTTCTCTACTGTGAAATGAGCCAATTCAAGCCAGATTAAAATATACATAAATGGAGGTTTACTGAGAAAGTAGGAGAGGTCACTGGCCCCAGGGAAGGAGGCCAGGGAAGTTGCCATGGGAAGGAGAGAGGAGAGGGGAAAGAGAAAGAGCATGTGCAGAGAGAGGGAGAAGAGCAGGGAGATCAAAAGATCTCGGTTATATAATAGCAAAGAGCCCGTGGAGGAAGGGCAGCCCAGACCATGGGCTGCAAAGTTCAGGGTTGGGGGTGAGGTATGCCAGGCAGGGACTGAGGGATGCTGGGAGAACCTGGAGGCCAGGGTACGCTTTGCTATGCAAAATATGTTCCCTCCACTCCTTGTCCCCAAGTCTGAAATCATATACTATACCCCACCTGCCTTTATGGATTTTTTTTTTTTTTTTTGAGAATTATAGTAAGCTTTCATTTGCCTGAGGTTAAGTTTTCCATTTGTTAAGTTCCTCACCAAAAAGTTGGTCTCTATTTTAGAATCCCTGGAATTCTACAGATCAGAGGCAGGACGGTTCAGAGTTACCAGTTAGCCCCATGTGGACCTTTCCTGTGCCGGACCTGGCTTCCACTCGATGAAGACAGTGGCGTGATGCCCATGTGGATAAACAAGCCAATGAATGCCACACACACAGTCAAGGGAGCGTCAGAGTGGCACTGTGGCACTGACGCCACCTCCCGCAGAACTGTCTTTCAGCGCACCTTGGGGTGGGAGTCCAGAGAAACTTGCTTTTGTTCAAAGCACTAGTTAAAGAACGTGCACGCTTCCCTTCATGATGTTTCTAACGTGATTTATCTCTTATATGACTATCAACCCGATAGAGGGGAAGGGATTTGGCAGATGTTTGTCTTGGATGGCCCGGTGAAGCTGGACTAACAAGGGGGAAATATGCTAGCACTTGGGAGCACTGTGGCTCTGGGAAGCTATGGGGGAGTGCGCATGGACCCACCCTTGCACACATTCTTCCCCGTCCCTTTCAAGCCTGCTGTTTGAGGCTCATGTGTGTAAGACCAGAGAGTCTGAGCAGGCCCTGTAGTGAGTGGGCTTAGGGGTCCCCAATGACTGGGGGGGGGAGGGGAAGCTCCTCCTGGCCATGCCCCTTAACAGTGGTGATAGGGATTGAGAGCCTTTGTGCATACCTGTACCCTGAGAAGATGCACAGCACGACACAGAGATTTTAAAGATGGCCCAAGTGTGTGAGCAGCCAATCTACAGAATCCATGGAACTCACATCAAGATCACAGGCCCGGGCTGGAGAGATGGCTAAGCGGTTAAGAGCACTGACTGCTCTTCTGAAGGTCCTGAGTTCAAATCCCAGCAACCACACAATGGCTCACAACCATCTGTACAGCTACAGTGTACTCATATATATATAAGATAAATAAATAAGTCTTTAAAAAAAATCACAGGCCCTTCATGGAAGCAAGGGATTAAATCTGGAATAAGCCCAAAGTGAGGAAGCACCAAGGATCACTGTGCCTCCTAGAACAGGACAGAACCCACCCCTGCAGGCTTGGAGTCATGACAGTGTGGCTGGATTGAGATATAGCTGCTGGCCAACCCACAGATTTAGGGCAGCAGAGCAAGAGGCTGGGAATGTGTAGAGTGCTTGCCAAGCACGACAAGGCCCTGGACTCCATCTCCAGTGCTTCCAAGTCAAACCAAACCAAAAAACACCCTCCAAACCAAACCAGAAATACCAAGCAGAGAAAAAGGAAAACATAAGTAAAGGATGCAGAAGCAGTCATTTCCCAAGGATGCTCAAAGAGGACAAACCAGTTAGATGGCCGAGAAGAAGGGACCAGGTTGGCATAGGCTGGCATAGGCTGGCATAGGACCCCCTGGCAGGACCACAGTGGGGGAGTATAACCAGCAGAGGGGTCAGGAAACCTTACCTAGGTTCAAGGTCACTGGCTACATGCCGGGAGGACGAAGGATCCAGATTTGCATAGGTATTGGCATGTACAGTAGCATTACACTTCAGGTCAACCAGAATAGCATGTTCCAAAGCTAGAGCAGAAGTATCATGCCTCTAACAGCCAATAGGGGCAGGACCCACTGGCAGGACCACAGTGGCCCACAGGATGTGAGTAGGATGTCATGGCTGTCAACCTGAGTTCCATCTCTGGGATCCATGTGATAGAAGGAGAGAGCCATCTCCTGCCAGCTGTCCTCTGACCTCCAAATGCATGCAGTGGGAAATGTGCACCTATACATGTACACACACACCAAATAAATATCATCTAAAACAGTTCAAAAACAGCAGAGGCAGGTGGATTTCTGAGTTTGAGGCCAGCCTGCCTGGTCTACAGAGTGAGCTCTAGGACAGCCAGGGATATACAGAGAAACCCTGTCTTGAAAAAAACCAAAAACCAAACCAAACCAAAACCAAACAACAACAACAAAACAGTAATAAGGATGGAGGACATCTTTCTGTCTGGCCCCAGGAGACAAGATCCGTAGGTCAGTGGGCTGTCTTAAGATGTCTACAGCCAACAGCTTAAGAAAGGCGAGGGCACAAGGTGGCTCTCGGGAGTGGAAAAAGCAAGGTTCAGGTCACAGAGTTCCTGAAGGTTAGGGTAGAAACCTTGTCCTTTTGGGCCTGCTTGTCTGCAGGCGCCTATCCTCCTAGTAAGAATAATGTTCTGGCATGTTCCTTCCACTTCAGGGAGCCAGGGCAGTCCACCCAGACTCTACGGTTAGAAACCCAAAGAAGCATAAGGGCGTCCATTGTTTCTTCTCTTAGAACGACCATTTCTGCTTACAACAGTCCGCACAGCCTTCTAATCAGAGCAAGGGCCGACAGGCATTTCCTTGGTACTTTCTGATGCCAATATCCACTCACAAAATGAAGCTGTAGCGTGGGCTGAGGCCCCCCAGGGCAGCATGACCAGCAGAGATCCAGTGTGGAGGAGCAGGACTCTGTCCATCAGGTTCTGTATCGCAGAGCTTTGGGGCATCAGTAGAGCCCCCTGCTCAGGGGCTGGAGCCTAGCTCCCGTGTAGCGGCTCAGCTCCTCCAGCACCAGCTTCTCCTGGTTGTACATCTGAAACACAGAAGCACGCAAGTGGATATGAGGACACTCTGGATCCTCGTCCCGAGTCAGAGTCCTCCCAGGGTTCAACTCCTTCGGAAGCCTCCCCGAACCCCCAGGCTCTGTACAAATCTATCAGCAGCACCTGAACAGAGACTCAAAGAGCTGTGGGTGGGCTGGAGATACAAAGGAGTAGGACATTAGGAAGTGGGCTCCCAAAGGATGGGGTGGGGAGCCGGGGTACACACGGGGCCCAGGGAAGTGTAGGGCAGGGAGGGAGTGGGCATAGACAGGGCTGGGTGGTAGCAGAACCAGATGAGGATTTTCTTTTTTTTTTTCCTTCAGTTTTTCGAGACAGGGTTTGTCTGTGTAGCCCTGGCTGTCCTGGAACTCACTCTGTAGACCAGGCTGGCCTCAGATTCAGAAATCTGCCTGCCTCCTCACCGCCACAGCCTAGGGTGGGGGTGGGGATGGGTGGGGGTGGGGGTGGAGGGTGGGGGAGGGCAGATCTACTTTTAATTGAAAAAGAAAAGTTCATTCATGGGAGCTGGAGAGATGGCTCAGCAGTTGAGAGCACTCACTGTTGTCACAGATCTCCTGGGTTTGCTTCCCAGCACCCACATGGGGAAGCTCACAACCACCTGTAGATCCAGTTTCGGAGGATCGACTACTTCCTCTGGCCTCTGCACATAACCAGCACATACACACAATGCCCATAAAGTCATGCAGGTACGCACTCATAAACAGAAAATCTTAAAAAGAAAAAATAGAAGTTCACTCTGAGCACTAGACTAGTACCTACAAACGTAACCCAGGCCTAACTGGACAACTCAGTGGGCTTTAAGTGTGGTATCCACCGCCGTTCGAGCAAATAAACCACAACTTAGTGTGACTTGTTGCCAACTGTTGGTTAAGGGTTTTTATTTTTGTTATGTTTTTCTGAACATGAAGTGTCCCTTGACCCCCATCAATCATAGCTAGCATTTAGGGAATTTAACTTTTAATCTGTCTGTCCAGGTACCTTTCAGGAGTGAAGAATCATGAAGAATCAGAGCCTTCAAAATAAGACCTTGAGCTGGGCTGTGGTGGCGTGCACCTTTAATTCCAGCGCTTATGAGGGGGTGGCAGGCGGATTTCTGAGTTCGAGGCCGGCCTGGTCTACAGAGTGAGTTCCAGGACAGTCTGGGCTACACAGAGAAACCCTGTCTTGAAAACAGACAAACAAACAAACAAACAAACAAACAAAAAAAGCCAAAATCTTTTTAGGCAGGATGGATAGAGGCTGCAGTTCTGTCTCTTGCCATGGGGTTTTAGGGTGTGAGAGGGAGTGCTGGGCAGCAGCTTAAGGGGTTAGGGGTGTATCTGGGGGGTAGTACACAGCCCCTTGGACAGGTACCGTTCCTACCTTTTGCCACTCGGCCTCAGAGCTGTGGGTGAAGCCCAGCAGGTGACAGAGTCCGTGGGTGGCTGTCACCTGTTGGAGTAATTGAGAAGTCAGCTCAGAGGATGATCTACAGGAAAGCTGCCCTCTCAGGGTCCCAGAGGGCCCTTGTCAGACTGAGTTGTCCTATGCAGGATACAGAGCTGCTGCCCTGGGCAACAGCTGAAGCTCCTCAGCGCTCTCCTGTCTAGGCAAGTGCGCCCAATGAGCTACATCCCAACCGCCATCGCCTCCTATCTAAAATGGAACAATGCACCCAGTTCACCTCATTAGTGTGGGGCAACACTGTTTGGGGTTGGGCCCAGGGAAAGAGAGGTGATTGTCCTGGTGAGGCAGTATTGGGAATCTAATTAGAATTAAGCAGGGGAGCCTGGCGAGATGGCTCAGCGGGTAAGAGCACCGACTGCTCTTCTGAAGGTCCTGAGTTCTAATCCCAGCAACCACGTGGTGGCTTATAACCATCTGTAAATGATATTCGACGTCCTCTTCTGGTGCGACTGAAGACAGCTACGGCGTACTTAATGTATAATAATAAATAAGTCTTTGGGTCGGAGTGAGCGGGGACAGAGCGAGCATAGTTGTTGACCAGAGCGAGTAGAGGTCCTAAATTCAATTCCTAACAACCACATGCAGGCTCACAACCATCTGTACAGCTACAGTGTACTCACATTCATAAAAATAAATAAATCTTTAAAAAAAAAGAGGCAGGGGTGGCTCATGGTATCGGCGATCTAGTAGATTTCACTGCGTGAAGCACTGATGGAATCCAAGAGTTCAAGTCCTGGGTGGTGTAGTGAGTCTACATCTTTTATTTGCTTATTCTTTTTAGATTGTGTGTGTATGTGTCTGTGTCTGTGTACATGAGTACAGACATCCTTGAGGCCTGAAGAGGACCTCTGATGCCTTGGAGCTGGTGGCAGGCAGTTGTGAAACACCTGACACAGGTACAGGGAAGAGAACTCGGGTTCTCCGGAAGCACAGTGGCTCCTATTAACCACGGAGCCATCCCTCTAGCCCGAGCCTACATCGCTAAAAACCAATGTTAAGCAGCAAGAGAGGCATAATTGAGAAAAGGGAAGATGGGAGCAGGGCTGACTCCCTCTGAGAGAGAAGGAAAGAGCCGAGGATGTAGGCTTAACCCCAGAGAGGGCAGCCTTGTGAGTGTGGCATAATCCAAGGTTAGGGCATCTGTGCAGAGTGGGCATGGTGATCAGGGATAGACAGGACAGGATTCGAGGTGGGTGGGGACAGAGGCTGGATCAGGGGAATCAGCGTGGCCTGCTTCTAAGTGCAGATAGGATTGGACTACAGCCCACAGAAGAGGGGTAGAACAGGGTCCAGCGACAGGGGCTGAAGGTCTACAGCAGGTCTCAAGAGGCCACAGCTAATGAAGAGCCTGCATGAGGTCTAGCTTTGGCCGACCAGAACACCAAGGTTTATGGAGAGGACTACTGCAAACCAAGCTAAAGTTATCTCGAGTAATCTTTAGTCCCTCTAATAATGTCCTAGTAACCTATCTTCTACCAATCTTGGTATCTGCCCCAATACCCTCATGTTGAATGGGTTGCCTCTTGGAAAGTCTAGTCTGACTCATGGCTAGCTTCCATCATCCCTAAAGCTAGGGACACTTAGCAGCCACCTGGGAAACCTAGAGACTTGCCACCACCGCCCGGTATCCTGGCTACCTGATGACTGTACTGACTGGCACCTTTTGTCTGTTCTGGGACTACAAAAGTTCACATAACCCCTTCCATGTTGTAACCTGTCATTCCCAGCAACCCACATCTTTGGCCTCAGTAACCGCCCCAATCTGGCTCAGAATAAATTAGTTTCTCATTTCCTTTAAAGTGGAACCGCTGCTGGCTCTGGGGCACTTCCTTCCTAACAGAGAATTACAACTTCTCCCTCTGTAGAGCACAGGCTGCACGACCCTAGATCAAGGAGTCAGTCAAGGCCAAGGCCAAACCCCTAACTCTGTGTCACCTCCAGGGCCTGCTTTGGGTCACTTTTAAATTCTAGGAGGCTCACAGACAGCGAGGCTGTGGCTGTTCTGCCAAAGTGGGGTGTTTCTATTGAACCGCAGTATGTTTTTTGTCAGAACTTCCCCTTCCCTGCTTTGAATGCTGAAATGCGGAAGCTCCTGTTCTATTTTGGGTAGTGTAATAAGAAGTCAATCCAGCAAATTAAAATTAGGGAAACATGGTCTAATCTAGAGATAAAGGCTGAAAAAGTTCTTGGGAACACCCAGACTTTTTTTTTTTTTCTAGTGGGTTCTCTTTCCCTCAAGCCTGGAGCTTCCTATCCCTGCTTTTAAGTTCTCCCTATCAATACAAATGGTATGTGTGGGGCTGGAGAGATGGCTCTGCGGTTAAGAGCACTGACTGCTATTCTAGAGGTCCTGAGTTCAAATTCCAGCAACCACATGGTGGCTCACAACCATCCGTAATGGGATCTGACGCCCTCTTCTGGTGTGTCTGAAGACAGCTACAGTGTACTTATTTATAATAATAAATAAACCTTTGGGCCAGAGTGAGTGGGGGCCAGAGTGAGCAGAGGTCCTGAGTTCAGTTCCCAGCAAGCACATGATGGCTCACAACCACCTGTACAGCTACACAGTATCCTCATATACATAAAATAATAAATAAAATAAACCCTAAAAACAACAACAACAACAACAAAAACCCAAATGGTACATGTGGACCCTCGTGTGTACGCAGGAATCTCCTCCTCAACCTTCTCTACGGTCGAAGTTTGAGAGTGTGTGTGGCTTTGCGCCCCGACTTACCGTCAGGACATCGTAATAATCCTCCCTTTCTCTGCAATGCTGGAGGATGTACTCCACTCCTAGGAAAATGTCTCCCAAGTTATAATCATCCTGTGAGCGCGGCTGGGGAAACTCGCCAGCTTTCAGATTCTGAAAAGGAGAAAACAGACTGGGAGGCCGGGGGGAACAGTAGCTGAGTTGCAAGGACCCGCCTCACTTGTTTAGCAGAGGGCACGGGGACTCCTGACCACAGGGTGCCCAAGCTGCAGAATGGAGGCTAAGGACCATCAAACAGTCTGGGGCGGGGGGAGGGTAGAGTGCACAGTCATCACACACAATAGCCCTCATGTGCTTTGATTTCATGAAATCATCTACTCCCCACCCCCCCTTTTGTAACCTCTCTCTCAAAGTCACGTTCAATATCGTTGAATTGGCATGTGGACACAATCACTCTTTCTCACTTGCCTGCCTGTCATTTTTTCCCTGTTAAGCAATAAGGGGGAACGGGCTGGAGAGATGGCTCACCTGAAGGTCCTGAGATCAAATCCCAGCAACCACATGGTGGCTCACAACCACCTGTAAGGAGATCTGACGCCCTCTTCTAGTGTGTCTAAAGACAGCTACAGTGTGCTTATATAATAATAATGAATATACCTTTGGGCCAGAGTGAGTGGGACCTGAGGGAGCAGGGCTGGAGCGAGCAGAGGTCCTGAGTTTAATTCCCCGGCAAGCACATGATGGCTCACAACCATCTGTACAGCTACAGTGTACTCATATACATAAAATAAATAAATAAATCTTTAAGAAAAAATTAAGAGGAACACTTGGCCACATTCTTACACTGCACCTTCTTCTCTGTTTGGATTTCTTTCTGTAGGCGTGACACCAGTGGATTATGGCACACACACATTTCACCGTCTCTTGAAGCACTGTTTACTATCAATTCGCCCCCCCAAAAGGAATATCCCCATTCATGCTGCTAACAGTGGGGGAATCTATTCAGACAATGTGGTTCCTTGCAGCTATCCCAGGGGAATCGGTTGATAATGCTTACCAGTTTCTACTTTTCTGTCCAAGCATTTACTCCTGAGGTACACTTAAAACTGTGGAGGCCTTTATCTGAATTCCCTGAGGGCACCGAGTTAGTGAGGCTGATCCCTGCGTAGAGGAATTGTGATGTTTAGGGATAGACATACTTAATGACTTTTTTTTTTAAAGGTTTATTTATTTATATATGTGAGTACACTGTAGCTGTCTTCAGACACACCAGAAGAGGGCATCGAATCACATTACAGATGGTTGTAAGCCACCATGTGGTTGCTGGGAATTGAACTCAGGACCTCTGGAAGTGCAGTCAATGCTCTTAACTGCTGAGCCATCTCTCCAGCCTCCATATTTAATGGGTATAGGTCTTATTGCTTCATTTATCTTTATTATTATTATTATTATTATTATTATTATTATTATTGAGACGAGTCTCTCTGTGCAGCTCTGGCTGTTCTGTAAATCACTCAGTAAGACCAGGGTGGCCTTGAATTCAGAGATCTGCCTGCCTCTGCCTCCCAAGCACTAGAACTAAAGGCGTGTGCCACCACTGCCACCTGGTTGAGAAAGGGGTTTTTTATGTGGCTCTTGTCTGGCCTTCAATTAAACCAGGCAGACCAAAAATAACTTTGAATTCACAAAGATTCGATTGCTTCTGCCTCTTGAGTAAATGGGATTAAAGGCATGCACAGTCCCACCAGGCTAGACTTCAATGCATTTTCAGAAAATTTCAAAATCAAGGATAACCATATCTGTAATATAATTAATAGGAACTATTGTGGAAAGAAGGTAAGCTGTATGAGAACATATATATATGTGTGTGTGTGTGTGTGTGTGTGTGTGCGCGTATATATATGTTTTACCTCATGAAATGGGAAAGAAAGCACATCAGTTGGGACATTTTTATTCCTGTAGATCCTATTAATGTTCTGAATATTCTTGTTGTCAACACAGATGATCCCCAGGTCAAATTTCTTCACGCCTAAGATCCTCCTGACTAAATCCATCTTCCTGCGAAGTGGCACTCTTCTGATGGGGACCACTCGCTGCAGATTTTTAATCACCAAACTCATTTCAGGAAGAACGCCCAGCCCTTTTTAAAAAAATGGTTGGAAGGAACCTGTGGTTAAAGTTGGAGAAAAGACCCATAAGTACTAGAGAGGGATCAATTATGTAAAAACACACACGCGTTCACACTAAAACAACTTTATTTATTTGGTGGCAATTCTAGGGGAAATTCCATTTACCATAGGAGAATAAGACTGGGCACAATGTGCAGAAGGTAGATGGTTTGGGGGCGGTTGCAACAGTGTGGGACCAGGTGAGGATGAACGTGGGTGAGAAAATGGTATCGCTGTGGGTCCAGCGTCTCTCGGGCACGCAGGTGGGAGGATCTACACACGAACTAGGGGCTTCCACGCCGCACCAGGGGGAATCGCCGCGCACTTACCGAAGCAAACCGCGAAGAAGCCCGGCGAGCCGCCTGCCGGAAGATCAACAGCAGCACACCCCGTGCCAGAGAGCGGAAGCCGGATGCGGAGGACCGGAAGTTGGTCCCACGCCTTTGCTGTCCGTGGCGCACAGCTAAGAACCCGCTCCAGCGGCCGGTGTGTTACCGTGCCGTGGGCCCGGAGGCGGTCGGATGCAGGCCGTGGGGACGAGCACAAGCGCTTGCGACAGTGGCGATATCTGGCCGACTGGCTCCTTCCGCGGCCTCCGCTCTTCTCTGTGTCCGTGCCGAGTTGCTGAAGGCCTGGCTTCATCATCTTCGCTCCTCGAAGGCGTCTGTTAGCCTAGCGGCCGGTTTCCTGAGTGTTGCGAGCGTCGGGGAGAAAAAGCTCTCTTATTTCTAGACCAGGGCATCTCAAGTTCGAGTTACTGGGAGAAAAAAAATGAGATGGTAGGAAATCAAAGCAGTAACATTTTAAATTACGTTGGTTTTTTTGGCTTTGGAGGTCGCAAGAATCTGGTAAGTGATGTTCTCCCGTCTTATTACCGGGATTATTTTTTTTTCCCGAGAAGTTACCAATTAAATAAAATGCTTTGCGTTTTTATTTTAATCTTAACGGATCAAGGCTTCACCTAAACCTGATGGAACACACCTAGATCCCAGCAGCAGGGAGGCCGAGGCAGGTGAAAGGAACTTAAGGTTGTGCTTGATCGTAGTTAAGTTTGAGGCAAGCCTGGGCCAAGTGAGACCCTGTCTTTACCGAAAAGAAAAAGAAAAAAACTTTTTTTCTTGGTTTTTCGAGACAGGATTTCTCCGTGTAGCCCTGGCTGTCCTGGAACTCAATCTGTAGAGGCCTCGAACTCAGAAATCCACCTGCTTCTGCCTCCCAAGTGCTGGGATTAAAGGCGTGCGCCACCACCGCCCGGCAAAGAAAAAAAAAACAAAAACAAACCTCCTTATACCATGATTTATTTCTCATCCCCTCTGTCCCAAATCTGTTGGTTTTGTGCGTGGTAGGCAGCCCATTGTGCCCCTTGCCTTTTAAATAATTGCCCTTAGAATATCTGTAATTTAAAGAGTTGCAGCAAAATATACTGTGGTGGTTTTTCAGGTTATCCTGAGGATGAAGGAGAGCTTCCCCAGGCAACAGATAATTTAAGGAAGAGAGCTACTGGGGTACAGTCCATATTTATTGCCTTCGGATAATTGGGTCAAAGATGCACCCGGTGAACCCCTTCAGTGGGCAGCAGCCCAGCGCTTTCGCAGTCTCTTCTAGCACCACGGGAACGTATCAGACTAAGTCACCATTTCGATTTGGCCAGCCTTCCCTTTTTGGACAGAACAGTACACCCAGCAAGAGCCTGGGCTTTTCGCAAGTAGCAAGCTTTGCCACACCGTCTGGAGGAAGTCATTCTTCCTCCTTGCCAGCATTTGGACTCAGCCAAACCTCAAGTGCCGGACTCTTCTCTAGTCTCGAATCCACACCTTCTTTTGCAGCTACTTCTGGGCCTTCAAGTTCGTCTGTGCCCGGAAATACGGCATTCAGCTTTAAGTCAACCTCTAGTGTTGGGGTTTTTCCAAGTGGCTCTCCTTTTGGGCCAGAAACCGGAGAAGTAGTAGGTTCTGGCTTTAGGAAGACGGAATTCAAGTTTAAGCCTCTGGAAAATGCAGTGTTCAAACCAATACCGGGGGCTGAGTCAGAGCCGGAGAAAACCCAGAGCCAAATTACTTCTGGATTTTTCACATTTTCCCACCCTGTTAGTAGCGGGTCTGGCAGCCTGACCCCCTTTTCGTTCCCACAGGTGACAAATAGTTCGGCGGCCAGTTCAAATTTTATCTTTTCGAAACCAGTTACGAGTAACACATCTGCCTTCGCCCCTGCTTTGACTAACCAAAGTGTAGAAGAAGAGAAGAGGGGACCCAAGTCGGCGTTTGGAAGCTCTACCAGCAGCTTCAGTACTTTCCCCATAGCATCACCTGGATCTTTGGGGGAGCCCTTCCCAGCCAACAAAACAAGCATCCGCCAAGGATGTGAGGAAGCCATCTCCCAGGTGGAGCCCCTTCCCACCCTTATGAAGGGATTAAAGCGGAAAGAGGAGCAGGATCGCTCCCCAAGGAGACACTGCCACGAGGCAGCGGAAGACTCGGACCCCCTGTCCAGGGGCGACCATCCCCCAGATAAACGGCCAGTCCGCCTGAACAGACCCCGGGGCGGCACGCTGTTCGGCCGGACGATACAGGAGGTCTTCAAAAGCAATAAAGAGGCAGCTCGCCTGGGTGGCAAGGAGTCCAGAAAGGAGAGCGGCTTTTCAGAGTCCGGGGAAAGTGACCACGCGGCCGCCCCAGGCGGGAGTCAGTCCACGCTGGCACCTTCCCGGATTCCAGCTGTGAATAAAGAGGAAGAAACCGAAGGGCGAGATGAAAAGGAAGGTTCGTCCTAAGAGTGTGCTGCACAGTGTACCTTGTTGCTGAGCTCTTGCACGGTCCCTCGTGGGCACTTGACTTTTAAGTCCCACGATCGTTGCTTTTTATCCTGTGGTGGCTCCTTTTGCTTGAGAGTGTTGTCTCTGATGGATTTATGTGTCTGCTTTCTGAATTCCAGATTCTCTCAGGGGACAATCTGGGCGCCAAAGTAAGCGAAGCGAGAGCACAGACAGTCTCGGGGGCGTGTCTTCTTTAGAGCTCACAGCCATCCAGTGCAAGAACATTCCCGACTACCTCAACGACAGAGCCATCCTGGAGAAGCACTTCGGCAAGATCGCTAAAGTACAGCGGATCTTCACCAGACGCAGCAAGAAGCTCGCTGTGATTCACTTTTTCGATCACGTGAGTACTCCCAACTTGCCTCCTATTAGTTTTCCTGTATTGCAGAGGCTCAAACCCAGGGCTCTAAGCATGATATACAAGCACCTTAACACTGAGCCTCCCTCCTCCTCCTCCTCCTCCTCCTCCTCCTCCTCCTCCTCCTCCTCTTCCTTCTCAGGGTCTGTCTCCATATAGCCCTGGCTGTCTTGGAATTTTCTGTGCAGACCAGGCTGGCCTCACACTCTCAGAGATCCACCTGCCTCTGCCTCTTGAGTGCTGGGATGAAAGGCATTGAGCTTCCACACTGTTGTGGATTTGGTACACCACACCTAGCCTTTTCTTTTTGAAGTTTTGTCTGTACGTGTGGATGTGAGTATGCCTGCAGGAGAAGGGGGTTGAATCTCTTGGAACAGGAATTATAGGTGGTTTGAGGCATCTGGTAATGGTGTTGGAGACCCAACTTGGGTCCTCCAGAAAGCGGAGCAGCAAGTATTCTTTAACACTGAGCCATCTCTCAAGTCCCTAAGATTTACATATTCATTTTCATTTTGTGTGTGTCTGTGGGCTCGAGTCCGTTTGTGGGCACATGTCTTCGTGTATGCCTGGGAATGTGTAGGGATGTGCATGTAGGGAGAGGGGCATTAGTGACCCATGGTGAGTGCATCTGGAGGTCAGAGAACAACTTTTGGAGGTCTGTTCTTTCCACTCTGTGGATCAGGTCTTGTGGCACGGTGCCGGGCTCCAGCTCAGTCATCTTGCTGGCCCTCCTTTTATTTTTGAATGCCCTGTTCTGGTTTTTTTTTTTTTTTCAGCACTTTGGTTACCTCGTGTCTAGTCTCTCTGTGTCCTCACATTTTGTGTTGTGAACTGTTTTTCAGGCATCTGCAGCTCTGGCTAGGAAGAAGGGGAAAGGTCTGCATAAGGACATGGCTATCTTTTGGCACAAGAAGAAAATAAGTGAGTTTTCCACTCTTGGGTTCACAGTCTGATGCTTCGGGCAGAGCCTTTGACATGCAAGCGAGGCTTCTTTCCCTGAGGCCAGCGGCATGGCTAGCTCCAGCTGCAGCCCAGATCTCGTAGCTGTTTCTTTCAGTTTTACAGACCTTGTTCTAACACTTGTGTCTTCAGGTCCCAGCAAGAAACCCTTTCCCCTGAAAGAGAAGAAGCTTGGGGACAGTGAAGGCAGCCAAGGCATCGAGGACTCCCCCTTCCCGCACTCGCCTCTCGGCAAGGCCATCGTGAGGCCTGCAGCCGGCGGCCTCCTCAACAAAAGGTGGGGCTCATCTTCCTCGTAACCGTTGATGGAGAAGCAGCAGGGGAGAGCTCTGACTGTGTGGTGCACGGGCAGGAGCAGGAGGAGCTGCTTCTGAACCCCTCCATCACAGTGGGTGGGTCTCGGTGGGTCTCGGGCAGCCCATCAGTGGCTTGCCAGCTTTAGGGGAGACGTGACTTTATTCTGAAGTTCCCCGGGCCTGGGTCTTTGAAAAAGCCCTCTTTAGTGTGGGACTAAAGTCAAACAGATTTTTTTTTTAATTTTTATTTTTTAGGGAAAGCCTTATCACCAAGCTGCAATCTCTGCTCTAGTCCTTCATTTTTTAACCAACATAGTTGGGTGGTGGTGCTGTCCACCTTTAGTCCCTGCAGAGGCATGCTGGGCAAGCACGCTACCAACACACTTACGTTTCTTTTTTTGTTTTTTGTTTTTGTTTTTGTTTTTGTTTTGATTTTTGTTTTTGTTTTTCTAGACAGGCTTTCTCTTGTAGCCCTGGCTGTCCTGGAACTCACTCTGTAGACCAGGCTGGCCTCAAACTCAGAAATCTGCCTGCCTCTGCCTCCCAAGTGCTGGGATTAAGGGGGTACGCCACCACTGCCCAGCTCAGACTTAACATTTCTAATCCTTCATTGATAGTTTAAGAGACGACTCGAGTTAAACACCACACACCAGGTCCAGACAATACCACGTGAAAAAGGTTTAATTGGGGAAGAGTGGGGGAAGGTCTCGCGCAAAGAGAAAGGAGAGAACAAAAGGGGGGAGAGAGGAGGGTTTCTCCTTTTTATTTGAGTGATGACGTATGTACTGCCCAGGTGAAATTGGGTAGCCCTAGGGGTTCTTGGGAATGGGGAGGGGGCATTGCCATGGTAACAGATCTGTGGTCCTGCCTATCTACAGGTGCAGGCACTTGGTGATGCTAACACTCATCTCAGTGTTTGTAAGATTTGAAGGATTTCAGAACTATTAAAAATTCAATAGCCGGGCAGTGGTGGCGGCACTTGGGAGGCAGAGGCAGGCGGATTTCTGAGTTCGAGGCCAGCCTGGTCTACAGAGTGAGTTCCAGGATAGCCAGGGCTACACAGAGAGAAACCCTGTCTCGAGGGGGGCGGGGAACCACCACCACCAACAAAAAAAATCAGTAAATCTAACATCTAACGTCATCTTTGTTCTCAATACTGCCCTCCTTCGCCTGGGGTCTCCTCATTGCTCAGCCTAGCCTCAGGTCACTGGCTCAAGCAATCCTGTGTCAGCCTTCTGGGTTGTTAAGGGCAAGATCTCTCATTTATTTAGGCTTTGTTCTTTTTGCTGTTTTGTTTTATTAGGCGGTGGGGGCCGGATTGAGGCAGGGTCTTCCTGTGTATCTCTGACAGTTCTAAAACTCATTATGTAGACCAGGCTGATACCAGACTCACAGAGATCCACCTGTTGTTGCCTCTCTAGTGCTGGGATCAATAAGGTCATGTGTCACGACGCCTGGCTGGCTTCTTTGGTTGGAATGCTGTATTTTCTTAGCTTCAGAGGACCAAAGTGTCTTGACAGATTAAGACGTGGAAGTGATACAAAGGCCCCAAATGTGTCATTTTTCTCCATAGCTCTCCAGTGAAGAAGCCCAGCCTTCTGAAGCTCCACCAGTTTGAGGCAGATCCTTTTGACTCAGGATCTGAGGGCTCCGAGGGCCTTGGTTCTTGCATGTCATCTCTTAGCACCCTGATAGGGACTGTGGCTGAAACATCTGAGGAGAAGTACCGCCTTCTGGACCAGAGAGACCGCATCATGCGCCAAGGTATGCCATGACGCACGGAGACAGAAGTTCCAGATTCCCTGGCAGGGTGCTGGCAAGGCCATTTCTGGGGAGCCACAGGGGCTCTACCATCACCTAGCCTTGGGGTTTCTGATACACTGTGCCTTGTTGAGAGTACAGCATGGGTCTTTGGAGGGGCAGCTTGTACTCTTACCCTTAACGGTGCTTACTGGATTGCTTCCAGTGGCTTGCTCAGTCTGCTTTCTTATAGAATCCAGGACCATCAGCCCAGGGATGGCACCCCCACAGTGGGCTGGCCCCTCCTTTATCAGTCCCTGATTAAGATGCACTAACTGTAGGGTCTATCGCTGGATCTTAGGGAGGCGTTTTATCGATTGAGTTATCCTCTTCTCGGATGACTTTAGTTTGCGTCAAGTTGACATAAGAATAGCCAGTATACTTATTACAAGGAAAACCTGGCTCAGTCACACACATCCACAATCCCAGAACCTGGCACGATTGTAGCCTAGTGCTTTAGAAGTGGAAGCAGGACAATCTGGTGTCCACAGTGAGTTCCAAGATAGCCCAAGCTAAGCAGTGATACCCTGTTGAAAAAGCAAAACCAAAAGCAAAAAAATTAAATAAGCGTAAACTAAGGATTAAAGTTTCTAAAAGTAGAACTAAAGCGTGTATATGCTGTTTTGAGAAGTTTTACTTAAAACCTTTCATTCTGTGAGTAAAAACAGTGGTCTGCTTACTCTGAGGTAACTAGTGTTCTCAGTAATGGTGTGCTTATCAGGTAACTTCCTTATGCAGCTATGAATGCTGAAACAGAATCCCAGGAGACTGGGATATTTTTGACCTTTCCCTACCTTCAGGGTTTCTGTGTAGCCCTGGATTTTGTAGAACTTGCTCTGTAGACCAGGCTGGCCTTGAACTCACAGAGATCAGCCTGCCTCTGCCTCCCAAGTACTCAGACTGAAGGTGTGTGGCCCTGGGGTCCATCTGCACATTTATTTTTGATTAGATTCCTGCATTATTTTTATTTCCCACTGAGGTCATGATGAGAATTATGGAATGTTGGCAGAGCATACTTGTCTAAGTGAAAGTGACGTCCTGCTCTGTCTGCTCTTCACATTTTAAAGTTTCTTTTTAATTTATGTGCATGAGTGTTTTCTCTACATTTATGTCTGTGTACCACTTGAATGCCTGATGCCAAAGAAGGCCAGATGCCCCTGGACTGGAGTCGTACACAGTTGGAAGCTGCCATGTGGGCGCTTGGAATTAAGCCTAGGTCCTCAATGTTCTTAATTGCTGAGCTATCTCTGCAGTTCCTGTCTTGAGTCTATAGTGAATGTGTTTGATTATTGGAGAGGGGTGTAGCCCTGGCTAGGGGCTTTTGTGAGCCAAGATACCCATTGCCTGGCTGGATGGGCTACAAGGCCCATCTCAGAGGCCCAAAGTTTAAGAAACATTTCTTTTTGTGTGTGACTGTTCAGGGGGCAGTGCACAGATGAGACAGGATTTTGTAATATATTCTAGACTAACCAGCTCAGGCTGGCCACAAATTTAGGATCCTCTTGCCTCAGCCTCCTGGGTGCTGGGATTACAGGCTGATTTTTCCCCCTGTTTTATGAGAGTACATTTTGTGAGTTCTTAGTGCTCCTGTGATGCACCCTCTCTTACCTTTGGCTTGGTGTCATTCAGCTCGGGTGAAGAGGACAGACCTGGACAAAGCCAGGGCTTTTGTTGGGACGTGCCCTGACATGTGTCCCGAGAAGGAGCGGTACTTGCGGGAGACTCGGAGCCAGCTGAGCGTGTTTGAAGTTGTCCCAGGGACTGACCAGGTAGAACTCTGTGTGTCCTAATAATGACCTCTGCTTTTTTTCCCTGTCCTTTTGATTTTGCCTCCCCCCCCACCCCCCACCCCCTACCCCCCGCCCCCCGCCGCCAGACAAGGTTTCTCTGGCTGTCTTGGAACTCACTCTGTAGACCAGGCTGGCTTCGAACTCAGAAATCCGCCTACCTCTGCCTCCCAACTGCTGGGATTAAAGGTGTGTGCCACCACTGCCCAGCTGAAATGTCTCATGCTTAACAGAACGTTTCCATTTAAAAGTTACATTCCTAAGCATTGATCTTATGTGGATGTGTGTCTTAGGGTCTTACTGCTTTGAAGAGATGCCATGACTAAGGCAACTCTTATCAATGACAATATTTGATTGGGGCTGACTTACAGGTTCACAGAGGTTCAGTCCATTATCATCAAGGCAGGAACATGGCAGCATCCAGGCAGGCATGGAGCTGGAGAAGGAGTGGAGAGTTCTACATCTTCTAAGAGTTCTATCTTGACTGGAGGGCAGCCAGGAGAAGACTCCCTCTGTAGACAGCTAGGAGAAGGCCCTCTTCCATACTGGGTGGAGCCTGAGCATAGAAGGCCTCAAAGCCCACCTAAGCAGTGACACACTCCTCCAACCAGGGCATGCCTCTTCCAATAAGACCATGCCTCCTGATAGTGCTACTCCCTGTGGCCACGCCTTCAAACCTCCACAATGTGAATGTGATTTCCCTGCATTCTAAGGTCCAAAAAACTGCCACGAAGCAGTCTGTCCCTACTTGTTGCCCCCAGGTGGACCATGCAGCAGCCGTGAAGGAGTACAGCCGGTCTTCTGCGGATCAGGAGGAGCCCCTGCCACATGAGCTGAGGCCCTCAGCAGTTCTCAGCAGGACCATGGACTACCTGGTGACCCAGATCATGGACCAAAAGGAAGGCAGCCTTCGGGACTGGTATGACTTCGTGTGGAACCGCACACGGGGTATCCGGAAGGTATCTGCTCCCCAGTCAGATGACGAGGAAATGCGTGTATATTCACGAAGTAGTGAACTAACTTTTCTTTTTATGCAGATATTTTTATCTGAAACAAAAATGTAATTTTATTTGAGCCATTATAAAACTGTATTTGATTGTTTCATTAGGTTAGTTGCAAGTTGAAAATGTAATTCAACTCATAAGCATAATTTTTTTTCTCAAAGTTGACTCTTCATGGATCTTGTGTGTGTGTGGTCAGTGCGTGTGTGCATATGTAATCCTCCCCTCTACCCTTGAACAGGACATCACACAGCAGCACCTCTGTGATCCCCTGACGGTGTCTCTGATCGAGAAGTGTACCCGGTTTCACATCCACTGTGCCCACTTTATGTGTGAGGAGCCCATGTCCTCCTTTGATGCCAAGATCAACAATGAGAACATGACTAAGTGTCTACAGAGTCTGAAGGAGATGTACCAGGACCTGAGGAACAAGGGTGTGCTTTGTGCCAGCGAAGCCGAGTTCCAGGGCTACAACGTCCTGCTCAACCTCAACAAAGGAGACATTTTGAGGTATGTTTTCAGATTCAGAAGTTGGGCTTTGATGTATAGGCGTTCCATAGTGCAATTGGCAAACTGAGTCAGGCATAAACAAATGGGAATTCCTCCGTGTTCATTCCTGGGAGGGATCCTGTCAGTGATGCAGGTGGGAAGTAGGGATGTAAGCTGGGAAGCCCCGTTAGAGTTGTTACCAGTTCAACTTTCAGAACGCTTTGTCAGTGACGTATACCAGAAGGCAGACTTGAATGAAGTCACAGTAGATCAGTTACTGGACTGAATGGATTTGAAATGCTGGCTTGACATTTCAGCTGACCTATAGATGAGAAACTAACGTGGAAAGTGATGCAGGAAGATGTCAAACGTCCTTTTGCCTCCTGTGTACAAATGTGGGTGCATATAAAACACACAAGTTATGTTTTCTGTTAGGCTGTTTTGCTAAACAGCTGTCAATCAGTTGGCATTACTTTGAAATAATTTTTTGGCTAAATTATTTCTTAAACTTGTTTATCATCTTTTTAAATTGTTATTTATTTATTTATTTAGTGTTTTTGAGACAGGGTTTCTCTGTGTAGCCTTAGCTGTCCTTGAACTCACTCTATAGCTCAGGCTGGGATTAAAGGCACATGCCACTGTGCCCAGCTGTTTAATCATCTTTCTAAAAATTTTATTTAGTATTTTTAATTGTGTATAGTATGTGTCTGTGTGTACACATGTGGACGTGAATGCAGGATCCTGTCAAGGCTGGAAGAGTGTGTAATATCCTAGAGCTGATGTTGTAGGTAGTTGTGAGCCACTTGACACAGGTACTGGGAACCTAACTTGGGTCCTTTGCAAGAGAGGCAAGTGCTTGTAACAGTTGAGCCATCCTTCCAGCCCCACAGCTTAATATCTTTTTAAAGAAATGCTTTTAAAGCCACACATGTAAACCTATGAGAAATTCAAAGCCATCTTTGTCTACATAGTGAATTTGAATCTCACCTAGGATGCAGAAGATTCTGTCTCAAGTGGATGGATGAGTGATGGACAGATGGATGGATCAATGGACGGATGGATGGATGGACGGATGGACGGACAGACGGACGGGTGGGAGAGGATGGGTGGACAGACAGACGGACGGGTGGGGAAGATGGATGGACGGATGGATGGGTGGGTGGACGGGTGGGTGGGCAGGTAGGTGGATGGATGGATGGATGGATGGACGAGTGGGTGGGTAGGTGGGTGGATGGATGGGTAGATGGATGGGTGGGTGGACAGATGGACGGACAGGTGAGTGGACAGACGGACGGACAGGTGAGTGGACAGACGGACGGGTGGACGGACGGATGGGTGGGTGGGTGGATGGATGGATGGACGGGTGGGTGGATGGGTGGGTGGGTAGACGGATGGATGGATGGGTGGGTGAGTAGATGGACGGGCGAGTGGGTGGGCAGATGGACGGATGGATTGATAGACAGATGGATGGATGGGTGGATGGGTGGGTGGACAAATAGATGGATGGACGGACCGATGGATTGAGACTGTAGTGTATCTACTGAGTGTGGGAATGACAGCTCTGATTGTGGACCTTAGATTTCAGTGGTTTGTGTCACTGCTCAGACTTGCTGTCACAGTACTGCTGAAACCTAGTTATTACATATTGACTAAGATCAGTATCCTGACCCTTTGTCCTCCTAACTTGCAGAGAAGTGCAGCAGTTCCACCCCGATGTTAGGAACTCCCCAGAGGTGGACTTCGCTGTCCAGGCTTTTGCTGCATTGAACAGCAATAATTTCGTGCGATTTTTCAAACTGGTCCAGTCAGCTTCTTACCTGAATGCGTGTTTGTTACACTGTTACTTTAATCAGGTGAGTAGAGCCCCTGCTAGCCGGTAAGAACAGGAGCAATAGCAACTGTAGTGTTGAAGTGCTGCTCTGTCCATCACTCTTCCCAGTGCGCAGCCAGCTGTCAACTCATGGGACCATCACAGCCTAGCAAACTGTCTGCTTTAATCTTGTATGATGAGTTACTATGGATCTCCACCAGGAGAGGCCATGCAGT
>JADRCD010223145.1:9018-49152 GCA_019843815.1 Montemys delectorum
AAAAAAAAATCCTATGCTTTCAAAAATTTCTTCTACACTCAGTATTTAGAGAAAAAAAAACAAGAAATATACTTGCTTTAAGAGGAAAATTTTCTTGGATTTCAAGCAGACCTTTAGAAATTGGAGGTATAGCTCAGTGCTATAACACTCATGGGGTTTGTGTAAGGCCCTGGGTTCAAGGGAAGCACTGTTAAAAAAACCAACCTGTAGTAATGGATTATCAGTAAGTCACACAAAGTAGCAAGAAATTGGAAACTACATCTGTGACACATTTAGAGAAAACAAAGTATTTTTTCATTTTAAGTGCAAAAATAAAGTTTATAATCCTTATCAAGCGATTTTTTTGCAAAATGTTTATTCTATTAATTCACTGCATTCATAAAAAGTTAACACTTTAAATGTTTATCATTTCTAAGTAAACCAGAATAAACACTTTATCATAGATGTAGCTAATGATTATTAATACTTTTTAAAGGACCTAAAGTTCTCCCAAATTTTAGTACAGGTAGTTTTATTGTATGTTTCATCTAGCAGATATTTTTGTAGTATGTAGAAACAACTGTTTCCAACTAAATAAATATATTATGCCATGTTATCAACCTGCCAAATCAAAAGCGCTCACCAAGCTGAATAATAAGTTACAAAGAAATAATAATTCCGGGTTACACAGATTATGCAGTGTTTTCAAAGCTTTTAAGAATTACCCACTAACACAAATCTGACACTTAACAGTTGGAAGGTAAGTTTCACAGTAATGTAATTTTAACTTCCATTTACATTCATTTTAAATATATTACTACGATGTTTATGTCACAATGGTGCTTTCCAGTGTTCACAATTTACAGTTTCAATTTGTACATACGTAACTCACTAATATAAGGGACAGTTCTCACTACTGTAAACTATCCCTAAGAAAAATAAACCACCACCCTACACAAAGCCATAAAAAGATCTGATTTAAAACAGATTAATGCAACATGGTTTTTCATATTTGAGCTGTTTTCTAAATACCAGCATGTAACTTTGCCTATGTAATGTATGACAGCTACAACTTTATTCACTGAGAAATTATGCATTTATTTTCTTCAACCACTTTTTCACTTTATCTCAAAAAATCCTTGACTTGCTATTTTTAGTTTGCGAATGCTAAACTGTACTTTTGGGGCGAAGCAAAAGAAAGATGATCAATACTGTAAACAAAAAAGTTCCCCAAATTAATGTCTGAATTTTTCTTTTGGACCATTTAAAAAGTCAGATACAGGGTTTCATCTTTCTTTCCTTTTTCTTTTCTTTTTTTAGACAGAGACTAGTGAGAGGTAGAGTCCTGGATGGACTGGGACTGAGACCCACCTGCCACGCCTCTGGAGGCCAGGGTTGCAGATTTACGCCCCCACACCCAGAAGCACCATTTCATTTTTCAACACCAATACAAATAAATTACTGGCAGGTCAGTACCATCCTGGGACCTAAAATTCTAATTGAGTAAAATCTTTCAATATTCCATTATGCAGCTTCGATTTGATTAAACTGGTAAAGTAAGAAACATACCGTCCAGTAAGTAGTTAGTCATTTTGCTTTTGGGGGTAGACAGTCAAAGAACAGAGACTAACAAACAAGGAAGAAAAAATTTTAAAAAGGGAAAAATAAGTCACAGGGCAGTTTGAACCTCTGAAATCTATTTGACCTATCCAGTATTCAGGTCTAAAACAGAATTTTTAATTTATTTTTCTTGAATAATCTCCGTTCTTTCCTTGAATATCAAACTGATTGGTAGTCACAGCTTCACACACAATCAGAGCTTGCTCATACAATACAGTATTAGTAATGTCAAAAAAAAAAACCCCAAAAACAAAAACACAAACAAACAAAACCCCAACAAACTAAATTCCAAACTACAAAGAAAATCTACTCAAGTATTACATTCAGCTTTGAAATCATTTACTAGCATGACAACAGATTTGGCTTAAGTCACTTCTGCACACACTCGGACCCAGGACAGACCCCATAGCCACTCATCTGCTTTGCAACACAAGGCCATTTAGTCAGACATAGCATTCTTCAAGCCAAACTTTAAATAGATTAAAAAAAGTAATTTCTAATTTTTACAGAAATGTTTCTTCAAAAAATATTTTCTCTCACTCCCTCATCTCCTATACTGAAGGATGTAGAATGTTTTTTGTTTTCTCTCCCAAGCTAAATCTGAACCCTCAAAATTGATTCCAGGCAGAAAATCTCTGCAAATTAAAATCAAAAACAAAAATAGAAAAATTATATTTATATATATATGTGTGTGTGTATATATATATATATATATATATTTATATATATTTATACTGATTGGAATCCTCCAGCATTTGAAAATCATTTAGAGATGAATTTTGGGCTCTTCCTACTCACAATTCCACAATCCGTAATATTTTGGGCAAACTTCCCATTCTCTCCTGGCTACTTCCTCCCCTCCAAAACAGTTCAACAGAGGCTCAGGTTTAGTGGGAAGAGAAGCTTCTGAGTAGTTTTTGTATGGTTTTGTTTTTACTTTGGTGATCTGGGTGGCACATGTTGCTCTTTCCCATTACGTCGAGTCACTCCCTGAGGTGTAGCCCTATGGCTGAACTGGCGTCTCTGTTCCCTGATTTTTCCAGCTGCTCCCCTGGGAATGGTGTTGCCTCGGAAGCCAGAATGATCCTTACTAGCCCTTGTTTCTGGTTTCTCAGGTGGCTTTTCAACAGGCTCCTCAGGAGCTCCGTTCTCTTCATTTCTGGTAGGAGATGCTACATTGGAGCGAAGTTCCCGCAGTGGCTGTACAAGAACTGGAGATGGCTCCTTAGGAGGCTTCTGGCACACTTCAGCATAGCTTAACTTTCGAGGTTCCTTTGAAAAGAAATACAATTATGGTATATACTTCTCTGAAAGATAAAAAGAGTTAGCTTTAACCAGAAGGACAGTATAAATTGTTGTCTGGGAGAGGGAAATATGTGTGCTCATGTACATTGCTATAGTGTATAGTTTATTAATTAAGTGTATGAACTTAAATGCCTTCAGAATTTTTCTAATTTATTTCCTTAAATTAAAACAAAACAAAACATTATTTTGTGCGTACGTGTATGTGGAATTTAAAGGGCAATGTGTTTGAGTTAGTTCTCTCCTGCCACCATGTAGGCTCTGGGGCTCAAACTCGGGCTGTAGAGCTTGGTAACAAGTGCCTTGTCTTGCTGAGCCAACTTACTAGCCATTCACCTAGTTATTTATAATTATTGTGTGTCCATGATGCATGTGAGAGGTGTACATGTCGCAACATGTGCAATGCCATCTATCAATTTACCTTTTTTTTTAATAAACATTTTTTGAGATAGGGTTTTTCTTAAGACATTTATTGTATCTAAATACACCGTAGCTGTTTTCAGACACACCAGAAGGGGGTGTTAGACTTCATTATCCTCGTTTTTTGTTACACTGAGGTTTTAAGCACCTAGCTTCTGTGTGGGTGCTGGGGAACCTAAGCCTAGATCCTTTACTTTACTCATTGGGCCATCTCCTCAGTACTGGAAGATTAAATTACTGATGCAATGAAGTAAAATGGCTCCCCACACAGAGCGTCTATGGCTCAGGCAGACTAGGTAGAGTACTGCACTTAGGGGACAGAGGCAGACGTGAGGCCAGACTGTTCTACATAGTTCCAGTACAGCCAGGGCTCCATGGAGCGACTGCTAACATTGCTGCTGAGTTACAGGATGAAATGGCCCACCTATCTCATCAGTAGTTTTGCAGATAACACTTCTATTTCTTTACTTACCATCATGTATCTCCCCAAACCTATGAAATGATGCTACAATTTGAATGTAAGTAACCAATAATGGGTTTCCAAGACTTAAATGTCATACACACAACATTTAGTTACTGTACTTTGGCTTGGTAAACGAAAACCATTAAGACCCAAAAGGGGAAAGTAGTGTTTGGGAAGGAGAAGAGTGAGAGGAGAGGCAGGCATGAGGGTAATAGACATGTATTAACATGATCAAAGCAAAGCTCATTATATTCATGTTTAAAATGTCACAAAGGAACTCATTATTTTACACAAGCTAATATATTTGTAAAACATATTAATAAATAGTAAAATAAAGCCAGGTGTGGTGGCTCTTGTCTTTAATCCCAGCATTTAGGAGGCAGAGGCAGGTGGATCTCTGAGTTCATGGCAGCCTAGTCTAGAGAGTGAGTTGCAAAGAGGCAAACCCTGTCTCAAAAATCAAAAACAAAAATATAGTAAAATAAAACAAGAATATGAAGGCAGTTGATGTCATTAACATCATCCTTAAAATGATAAATTCACCATCTATAACTATCTTCAACTATAACATGAGCAAGGAAAAAAAACATGATGAATTTAAACATTTATGGGTGTGCGGGGGAGAGATAGAATCTGACTCTATAGGCCTGGCTAACAGTAAGCTCACTCTGTAGTTATTTATGGCTACCCTGATTTCATGGAGATCTCCCTCCTTATCCTCCACCAAGATAGAATTACAGTCATGTGCACTGTTATGTCTGACCCCCTTTTGTTTTGTCAGTGATCTAGGCCGTCCTAAATTGGAGTTCTCAAAAATGTTATGTGAAAAAGTAAAGTTTAATACATATTACTTATACTATGTCTTGTGTGTACATGAACATGTGCCATGGTAGGTGTGTGGTGGTCAGAGTGTAACCACAACATGGAAGTTGCTTGTCTTCTTCTACCAAGTGGGTCCTACAGCATGGCATCAGCAGCCATCTCACCAGCCTTGAAGAAGTGTTTTTGTTTTTTTAAAGTTATACTGAAGACAGGTTTATTGGGAAGCTGCTCTCAGGTGGGCGAGTTTACTGGCCCCAAGGACAGAGGCCAGGGAACTTGCCAGGGTGAAAAGGTGTGGGTGTGTAGGGAGAAGGGGAGAAAGGGTTCAGGCATGCAGAGAGAGAAGAGAGGGAGGAAAAACAAAAACCGTTTTATCATCTAACCTATTGGAAGTTTTTCCTCATACAAACTCTTCCAATTACCTGTAGGGCCACGACTATAGGTGTATTCACATTACTACTGCAAGGTGAAGCAGTGTTTGCCCTTGATGGCTTTGCAGTAGTTGGAGAAGACACTGGTACAGTCACTGGATTGAGAATGTCCTTTGGAACAACAGAATCCTCCATTTGATCCTTCTCTTGCTGAGTTGTGCTAAAGAAAAATAAAAGTTTGGTATTAGGCTTAGTATAACACACAGGAGCAGTTGAGCTACCTTTTTTGGGCAGATGGGATGGAGTGAGGAGTCAGTTTTCCTCGGTGGTGGTCCCTGGGAGAGAGGGGATCCTAACTCCAGTGAACAGCCCTTATCTACTGCACTCAGTGGATTATAAAAGCAGAGGAGGTGAGAACAGAGAAAAGGAAGGATATAATCAAAATACAGAAATCAAAGAATACTATTAAAGTCTCTCCCTTCTTCTATTATCTAAATTTTACATTTAGTGGGGTTTTTGGGTTTTTTTGTT
This sequence comes from Montemys delectorum, assembly GCA_019843815.1. Classification (NCBI taxonomy): domain Eukaryota; kingdom Metazoa; phylum Chordata; class Mammalia; order Rodentia; family Muridae; genus Montemys; species Montemys delectorum. The sequence goes on from JADRCD010223145.1 coordinate 14,527, forward strand.
TTTTGTTTTGTTTTGTTTTGTTTTTGTAATACAGGGTTTCTATGTGTAGCTCTGGCTGTCCTGGAACTCACTCTGTAGACCAGGCTGGCCTCGAACTCAGAAATCTGCCTGTCTCTGCCTCCCAATGCTGGGGTTAAAGGTGTGCACCACCACTGCCTGGCTACAAGATCGTTTTATGTAGTAGCCCTAGAAATCTTGGAGCTTGCTACGTAGACCAGGCAGGAAACCTACCTGCCTCTGCCCTCCAAGTTTTGGTATTAAAGTCTGAAGGTCTGGTCTATTTACACTTACTCTATTATTTCCTTATGTGTATGTGTTTTGTCTGTATCTATGTGTGTACCACATGTGTACCAAGTCCCAATGAAAACCACAAGAGGGAATCAGAATTACAGATTGTTGTGAGCCACTGTGTGCTAGAAATGGAGCTCTAGGTCTCTGGAAGATCAGTGAGTATTCATAACTGCTGAGCCAATTCTCAAGTCCAAGATTTATATATATATATGTTTATTGTATGTAAGTACACTGTAGCTATCTTCAGACACCCCAAAAGAGGACATCAGATCCCATTACACATGGTTGTGAGCCAGCATGTGGTTGCAGGAATTTGAACCTTCAGAAGAGCTGAGCCATCCCTCCAGCCCAAGATTTCTATTTTTAATTTTGTAAATAGTTTGTGTTTTCATGTGCATATGACTGTAGGTGCTCTCCAAGTCCAAAAGGTTTTGGAATTCCCTGGAGCGGGAGTTGCAGGCTGTGACCTCCCCCAACCTCAAGAGGGCTGAACCAGACCTTGTCCTTGCCATAGAGCAGCTAGCCCACTTAGGGTGGAGTTTCCAGAGATAAAGAAAGCCCCTTTGTCCTGCCACTTCTCTGCCTCTGCGGAAGTTCCTGCTAGGAGCCACGCCCTGTTGAGCTGCTTCACTGCCTTCAACAACAAGATGCTAATTAGGCCACAAGACCCTGGCTTCCTAGGGGATGGCTTTCCCTGCCTATAAATTCTCAGACTCTGAAATACACACTGGACCCTGATCGGAACCCCCTCTGGTTATTTCTCTCGCAGTCAAACTCCCCTATTTCCCCCCCCCCCAGACCCCTGCATCTCTTTCAGGAACCCGGTTTGTGTAGCTGCTGGCAGCTACAACAGGCAGTTAAGCATTGCTTTACATGGGCACTTGGAAACTAAACATGGCTCTTTTGCAATAACAGTAAGTGTTCTTAACTGCTGAGCCATCTAACCAGCTTGACCCTTGTCTCCTTGAGAAGGGTCTCTCTGGATAGCCAAGGCTGGACTCAGCTTGCAAGCCTCTTCTCCTAGTCTCTCAAGGGCTAACATTCAGTGATGTAGTACAAGCTTAAGACAAAATTGTTTGATGTTGAAGTTATTATTCTTGAAAAGAAGAGAAAAAGTACCTTAACACAGGAGGCTCAGCTGTACATGGAGGACTAGGACTTAGGCTGAGCTGTGGCGCAGAAGTGCAGTCTGTCTGTTCGTCCTCTGCAGGCACTGGGCAACTAACTCTCACGTCCTCACTGTCCTAAGGGTTGAAAGAGAACAGTCTGAAATTACATTTGGACATTTTAATAAAAAAGTCTAACAAGTGTACACGACGTAGTATTCAACCAACAATGACCCAGTGCTTTACACTGTAATCAAAGGGCATCCATGGCAAACAGTGCTTAAGAGGCAGGAGCGAGAGGATACTAAAGGTAGCAATGGTAAAATGATTGAATAATACTCTAGTGCAGGGCAGTGGTGGTGCACGCCTTTAATCCCAGCACTTGGGGGGAAAGACAGGCAGATTTCTAAGTTTGGTCTACAGAGTGAGTTCCAGGAAAGCCAGGGCTATATAGAAAAACCATCTCAAAAAACAAAAACAAACAAAAAAACCCAAACAAACAAAGAACAAACAAAAAAAGGGAAATAATCTACCAGTTAAATAAATACAGTTATCCTATGACCTAGGAACAAGATCTACTCATGCCATCCAAAAGAAATAAAAATATGCCCTAATAACAAGGAACTTTACATTAGTTAGTTAAAAAAAAAAAAAAAAAAAAATCAGCCGGGCAGTGGTGGCGCACGTCTTTAATCCCAGCACTTGGGAGGCAGAGGCAGGTGGATTTCTGAGGCCAGCCTGGTCTACAGAGTGAGTTCCAGGACAGCCAGGGCTACACAGAGAAACCCTGTTTCATATAAATAATCACTACAGCATCATTTACATAAGCCAAAAGGAAAACACCCAATGACTATCCAGTGGTAAACGTACAGACAGAACCAAGTATGATTCAAACACGAACCTTGAGGGCACTCTGCTAAATAAAACAATGCAGATAAACACTGCAAGACTTCATTTATGAGATGCACACAGGAGTAAATGACTGCTGGGGAAAGGTGAGTCTCTTCACAGCTGAGAACAATGTCTGCCTCATAGCTCCAAACACTTGAGAGGCTAAGGAAGGAGGATTGCCACAGTGCAGGCCACAGTTTGAACTACATAGTGAGTTCAAGTCTAGTATAAGTCACAGAATGTGATCCTGTCTCAAAATAACTAAAAATATAAAAGCAAAACATGAGATGGAGAGATGGTCCAGTGGTGAAGAACATTGGCTGCTCTTCCAGAGGTCCTACGCTCAATTCCCAGCACCCACATGGCAGCTCACAACTGTCTGTAACTCCAGTTCCAGGGGATCCAACACTCTTACACAGGTACATGCACTCAAAACACCAACGCACATAAAATAAATTTAAAAATAAGTAAATAAGCAAAACAGTGGCCGGAAGAATACTCAGTGGTTCCGATCACAGGCTGCTCTTCCAGAGAATCCAGACTGGATTCCTGGTACTCAGTCAGCTCATAGCCACCTGTAACTGAATCCACAAGATTCAACAACATCTTCTGGCTTCCTTGAGCACCAGGCACACACACAACATAACATAGACAAAACACTCAGACATTTAAAAAAAGAAAAAGTAAAACAAACCAACTAACAAAACCCATAGTTCTTTGGAGAGTGGTTAAGTAACATTGTGAATACATGTATTGTTACTCAAACAGTTAACATAAGAAGCTGTATTTTACTACCTTTTTTTTTTAGATGCTTCAGGGTCTCACTAGATACTTCATTAAAATACTGAGATATTTAGAACCCACAATTGTAGACTGGGATTATGAGAAGTATGTATTATTATCCTTTCTAAATGTATATACATGCCAGCTGTGGTTTAAAAGGCCTAAAATCTTAGCACATGAGATGTGGAGGCAGCACTCTGAGCTGGATGTCACCCTGGAGTAGATGGTTATATTATGTGCCACTTTAACCATGATTTTAACCAAATTTTCAAACAGGCTAATGCAATAATCAAGTTCAAAAAAGGATATACTTCAGAAGTGCTCAAATAACTACTGTTTTCCAATGTATTTTTTAAAGATGTATTTTCATTATCTTAAAATGATGTGTATCTGTGTTATATATAGCACATGAGTACAGGTACCCTCAGTGGTTAAGAGTGTTAGACTCCCCCTAGAGCTGGAGTTACAAGTGATTGGAAGGCCACCCTATGAGAGTGCTGGAAGCCAAACTCAGGTCCACTCCAAGAGCAAGCAGTAAGTATTCAACCACCACCTGGCTTATCTATTTTTAGTACTTCTCTTATGTGAATTGCTAAAGCTCTCCTCCCCTTACCACTATTTAGTATTTCCCTTCTTGTGCCCCATTTTTCTTATATTTGTCCCCTTTCCTTGTGTAATTGCTTCCATCCCTTTCCTCCCAATCACTGCAGTGTGGTGCTAGGTAGCATCCCTCTTCTCTGCCTAAAAAGGTAAAATCTGAAAGGAAGAAAGCAGAATTGATATTTAAGGTTTGCAATCCCAGTACCCACAAGGGTGAGGAGAAGGATCATTGTTTAAGGTCAGCTGGTTCTACATAGCAAGGCTATTGTGGTCAGCAAACCAGTCAGGAAACCCTCAGAAGTTACATCAGACCTGCCTGTAGCAGGAGTGCATCGCAGTAGATGCCTCAGTGGGTAAAACTGCTCAATGCACAAGTCTGCCAACCTCAGGGTGACCTCTGGAATAGATGGTGTAAGGAGACGAGCTTCTGAAAGCTGTCCTCTGACCCCTGTAACTGTGGGCTCCTCTCCCCGCCAACTGCTCCCCGCCAACCGCTCCCCACCCCGTCTGTCTGTCTGTCTGTCTCTGTCTGACTCACACACACACAAAATTAAGTTAAAAATTTATGAGACCTGTGGATTTCAGATGGGAAGAGAAAAGCCCACGCTCAAAAATGTTTTGCTATACAATGGTGGCACATGCCTACAATCCCAAGCCCAACAGTAGGGCAGCCAGTCGAATGGGAAACTTAAGGCCAGTCTGGACTATACACTAAGACTCCCCCAAAAATGTACATGTGGTATCATCCTGGTTGGCGTCTATTTAGAAAGACTGAACTTTCCAACTTCACTTAGAATAGATTCCATCACTAGTTCCAGACCCTTTGTGAAAATGACAGCCCTGTCTAAGCTCACAAACTGGGCTGAATGTCACGAAAGCCAAGAAACACCTGCTTGACCTTTTCAGAGTTTTACTATAGAACAACTCTCACAGCATGGTGAAAATTAAATGAATTGCAATTGTAAAATGAGTAAGTACTAATGCAGATTTAGTAACGTCCCTAATACACGTATCCATGAGGCCATAAAGTGAAAGAAGAGGACACTTCACGGTTTACCTTTTCTTTGTAGACACCTTTAACGACATCAGACATTCTATTCTCCAAAGCAAGTTCATCTGGCATTCTTGATGAACTTCCAGGTAAAGGAGGAAAATTTGTAGCAAGTAAGTCAAACTTTGGTGTTGGAGCCTTTGCTTCAGTTGCTGCAGGCTGGGGTCTCTAAGAAACCAAACCATTAAAAGGGTCATTTGCCTAATGCTTTCTCTAATCTTCTGCCCCAAACACTGTGAGAAAAACAAGCAATGACTTCTGAAAGACAGAATCACCTTCCTATAAATTCCTTGTTCCTCACCTCAGTTGTTCAATCACCTTAACATCCTCTTTTTGGCCCCTCGCCACTGCCCACAATGTTTTTGCTTCCTAAATTACCCTCCTTTTGACAAAACTGAAAACAATAGCCCCATCTTGATCCTCCTTTTCTCCTTCCATATAATCTGCAGATAAACTATCCCTCCTGCTGTAAAGCACGTTTGAAAATGCCATCCTTCCTTTCAATTGACAATCCTACACACCCTTACCAACTCACGGTTTCCTCACAGTTGAACAGACTCAGGCCACCCACTCTCAGCTGGCCAGCCATGCTCACTTTTTTCTAGCTCTGCAGTACCTTTCTCTTGCCTCTTCTTGAATCTGACAATCTTTCCCTAATCATTTTTTAACTTTTGGTCTCTCTTATTCTTTTCACAGCCCACCTGAGACATACAATCCATTCTTCAAGGCATCCACTACTATTTCTATGCAAGTAAGTGCTAAAACACTATTTTTTACTCTTTGGTGGTCATCAGTGATCAACTGTTCACATGCACAGGCAATCATGCATGCACATACAAACACACTCTCAAAATCATCCAAATGTTTTATTTCAGGCTTTTAACAGAAAACAAAAAAACTATTCAGATTTCACTTTGGGTACTTTAAACACACTGAACAATCCACCAGACTGTTCAGTTTACTTCTAAGATCCCACTCTGGCGTAAAGGCTCTCCGACTCTACAGCAAAGCATCTCTGTTTCCATTTCCTTCAAGACAGTTTGAAAAATGGCAGTTTCAAAGGCTTAATGTATTATATCCCAAATCTACCTTCTTTTCCACTCTTTCCTTTTAAGACAAGGTCACGCTAAGTAGCCCAGTCTGGCTTCAAGCTTGTTCCTTTTCTGTTTAACTCTCCAAATGCAGAGATTACAGTATGCACCAGCTGCCTGTTTTTTACCCTCTTCCTCAATCTTTGAAGGCTACTTCAGGATTCACAGATTCCTATAATGACATGCTAAAAACTAATCAGGGTCTAAAGCTTCCTGCCTGCCTATAAAGGGTTAAGTCATAAATAAAAGCACAACGTCTGCCTAAGCATGCATGAGCTTGGGTTTGCTCCTTAGCAAGTTAATGTGTAGTGATTGATATACACATGTGACCCAAAACCCAGGAGGTAGGAAGACGAAGCTTGGGCTAAATGTAGCCCTGGCTGTCCTGGAACTCAACTGTAGACCAGGCTGGCCTTTAACTTAGAAATCCACCTGCCAGTCTCCCAAGTGCTGGGATTAAAGGCATGCACCACCACCGCCAGGTCAGAAGTTTTCTCTTAAAGATTTAGTGTTATAATAAACTTCTAAGGTTTAGGATTACAGATGTGCAGTACCATACATTTTGTGTGTGGGGATGGGTGGGACATGTGCATACTGAGGGCTGAAGCTGGAGATTCAGTTTGACCTGCCTGATCTGAGTACTGGGAACTGAACACAGGACCTATAGAATAGCAGTACATACTCTCAGCCACCAAGCTAACTCTCCAGCCCTTGTGAGTTTAAAAAACTAAGATTGTAAATGTAAGAATGAGTCATAGGGTGAGTGAGATGGCTCAGTAGGTTATGCCCATAGCACATGCCACAAAAGCTTGACAACCTGAGCGCAATAGCTATCTCAATATCATATCTCTTGGTACAACTACCAAAAGCTGTCCTCAGCACAAAGACAAGTTTTCAATATCTACAGAAGTTTGAGAATGTAACATGTCAAGACTGACAAAACCAATATAAATAACATTTACTGAACTTTATTAAAAAAAATTCCACTAGTAGGAATCTATGATGGGTAGTTTTGTTTGTTTAAAGATTTATGTGTGAACATTTGCTTGCATATACGTCTGTGAACTATATGTGTATCTCATGCCTGTGGAAATCAGAAAAGGGTGGTGAATCTCCAGGAACTTGAATTAAAGATAGTTGCGAATTACTGTGTAGATGCTGGGAATTGAACCTGAGCTAGGAGGATGAACAGTAATTAACCCCTGAGGCACCTCTCCAGCCTGCTCATTATTTGAGAACAACCGAAGGTTTTACTTTGTAGCTCTGGCTGGCTTAAAACTTATATGCAGATCAGGCTGGCCTTGAACTCTCAGAGACACCTGCCTCTACCTCTTGTGTGCTATGATTAAAGGTGTGTGCCTACATGCCTGGCTATTGGTTTAAAATGATAACACAGGCTAGAATCACTGAGAAAGCTTCCGTAAGCACCTGCCTACACCAGGCTGCTGTAAGTGATGTGGGAGACCTGTCCTAACGCAGGAAGTCGCTTCTACTACTGGATGAGAAAGAAGGGGCAAGGAAGAAGGAAAACTTCTCAGTTGCCTGAACTTTAGTCTGGATAGTCAGTTCATCTACCCTGTCTCTAGCTGCTGCTGTTTCTTCAGCTTCTTTGGTTTCTAACGTGAGCGGAAGATGACAGCTCTCAATGGCAGCTTTGGACTGCCTAGTCATCCTCGTATACTCAGCAGCTACTGGGTTCTTGGCCTCTCCAGTGCAGGAAAGCCACTGTTGGACTCCAACCATATTATATAAACTCTTTTAATACACACATGCTCCTTCAGAGAACTCTGAATAATACAGTCAGTCCTCCATCACCTGTGCCTAGACCTGCAGAATGATCATGTGCTATAATACCTAGCCCAGCTGAGGGCACTGGTTGCTAGAGGTAGACGACTAGTTGTAAACCTTTGAAGGCTATAGCCCAGCTCTACCTCTTTTTCTTCTTCTTCTTTAAAACAAACAAACAAACAAACAAACCTTGGCTGCCTGGAACTTGCTATGTAGCCCAGGCTAGCCCTGAAAACTGTAAAAAGACCCACTGGCCTCTGGCACCTGAGCACCACTGCTACTTCTTTTAAAAATAATTTTTGTAACTTCTGTGTATGGCAGTTTTAGTTTTTTGTTTTTGTTTTGATTTTCAAGACAGAGTTTCTCTGTGTAGCCCTGGCTGTCCTGGAACTCACTCTGTAGACCAGGCTGGCCTCAAACTCAGAAATCCGCCTGCCTCTGCCTCCCAAGTGCTAGGATTAAAGGTGTGTGCCGCCACCACCGCCTGGTGGCAGCTTTAGTTTTATGAATGTCTGTGTACATGTGTGCTTGGTGACTATGGTGGTCAAAAGCCACCAGATCCTTTGGCAATGCAGTTACAAACTCCTGTAAGTAAAGTGTGGGTGCTGAGAACTAAACCTAGGTCCGGCAAAAGCAGCAAGTGCCCTTTGACTGCAAGGACATTTTGCTAGAGGTCCCAGCTCTACTTCTAGTTCTGTATCCTACCCTTAGCTTCCTGTGTGTCAAGATGTGGGGAGTCCCCTGCTCCATTTCCTATGGATGGATCCATCCAACTTCATTAAGACAGGTTCTCATTGCATTACCGATACTAACATTGTGAGCAACAGACAGAAACTAAGCATGGCATTATTTCCTTTAACACTAGTATTTGGGAGGGTAAAGCAGTGGGATTGAGTTGGAAACCAGTACGGGATATACAATGAGACACTGCCTCAACACAAAGATCCAGCAACAATATCCTAATAGCCTTTCAAATTTAACTTCCTCCTCCCACAGGGTCCTGCTATGCATCCCTGGCTGGCATGAAATGTCTGCTTCTAGGAGCTGGGATTAAATGCGTGCATCACTCCTGGGTCAAATTTATTTTTTGTGTGATTACTTTTGATATAAAATATTAGCAATACAACCCAAACTCCTAACTAGGCACAGGAAAGTGTATTTTAAATAACCTTCAGATCAATCTGGGCTCAATTATCTTTTGAATACTCTAATCAAGAAAATAAAACCAGAAAGGAAAGATAGTCCAAAAGGAAAAATAATTCTAAAGGTATAATTAAAGATTAAAATACTTACTGGGACTCTGTCATCATCTCTTCGTCTTCGGCCTCTGAATAGAGTTCTCCTTTTAACACAAGAGGAAGCATAAAATTCTTAAAATAAATATGTCCTATCACAGATTTCTACTTGAATTATCTAAATTTTCAAAATAAGGGCTATTCCTCCATATTATCAAAGAGAAAGTAAATTCCTCTGAAGAGATCTTGAGCTAATCCACAAAAAACTTCAACTACAACCACTCTTTCCACATCAGAAGCATCTTAGCGTCTAATTCAAGCAGAGTAGACAAAATACAATTCCACTCTTACAGTTGAGAAGTTGGAAGAAATTGGAACCAGAAGGCAGAGCTGGACCTTTAAAACCACCACTCTTAGGCAGAGACAATGGATCTGAGAGTTGAGGCCAGCCTAGTTTCTGCATGGCAAATTCTAGGCTAAGTATTGGTTAAAACCATACTTAAATCAACCAATAAACCCTAAAACCACTGATTAATAAGTAAGTTCAGTGGTAGCTTAAGTAGATGCTTGAGAACATCCATCTTTTCAAACTAAAACTAAACCTTCCCAAGTCCTATTAACTCATTAAAACAATGAATTCATTTAAGATAATCATATTAAAACAACAAAAAACAAACAAAAAAATCAGCAGATTGTTTTCAACACTCAAGATAAACATGTTATAATTAATTTTTTCTTCTTCTTGCTTTTTGAGACAGACTTCTCTGTAACTGTCCTGGCTATATTTGTAGACCAAGCTAGGCTGGAACGCAGAGCCACCTCTTCAGCTTCCTGAATGATGGGATTAAAGGTGTGATCTGCCAGGCCAGGCAACTAAATAACTTTATACACCCACATTTGCTTACCTGCCTCTTCCGAAGTCCCCATTCTGTTCCATCTGTAAAATGGGAGTCTCCTTTGGAAGGTAAGACTGCTCCTGATGCCCTGTTACTGTTGGGTTATGCCGTTCAGAAAGAAAGACCCTTGAACTAGATCTACTCAGTGGTCCATCCCCCAATGACACAGAGCCCTCTGTTGAGTGTTCTGAACCACTGGATGACCTAAAATGAGGCTTCACACTAAAAAAAAAAAACACACAAAAAATAAATGTTGTATTTATAATAAAAGGTAATGAAAGAATTTCCACATCAAGTAATATATCTGGAAAAACTTGGGGAAAAAATCTGAACTTTTAGATCAAGCTACTTCTACCTCACTATTAAAAACAGTACTAGGTATGGTGGCCCACAACTTTAATCCCAAGAGGATCTCCGTAAGTCTGAGCACAGCCTAGTCTACAGGAAGTTCCAGGACAGTCAAAGCTTCATGGAGAGAGTCTGTGTCAGCAACAACTAAGCCACAGTTAGGACTCTTGCTGGCATCTAAACCAACCAACCTGGCAACCAAGGACAGCAAGCTGTGATTTACTGATAATGCTACACCAGGTATCTGAGCAAGAGTGAAAACACTAATAGGAATTATTGTATTTCTTTTATATATTTACATCACAAGTATAAACTTATAATTATCTGTAACATTAAATATTTATAGGAAAAATGATGTCTAAAAAGAATAGGGGAACTGGATAGTGGATGCATTTAATCACAATATTTGGTAGGCAGAGCTTTGATTTTGAGGCCAGCCTAGAATACAGAGCAGGTTCCAGGACAGCCAGGACTACACAGAGAAACATTGTCTTGAAGAACAAAATTCAGTCTAAAATTATGCTTCAAAAGAAAAATAGAAGCTTGGCTGTGGTGATGTATGCCTTTAATCCTTGGGATTAATCACTTGGGAGGCAGAGGCAGGTGGATTTCTGAGTTCTAGGACAGCATGGTCTACAGAGTGAGTTCTGGGACAGCCAGGGCTACAGAGAGAAACCTTGTCTTGAAAAAAACGAATAAGAAAGGAAAGAAAGGAAAGAAAGGGGGGGAGGGAGGGGAGAAAGGAAGAAACAGAAAAATATCTTACAATAATGAAAATTACAGCATATTCTTTAACAGGCATTTAAAAATGGTTACTTCATCTTTCTGAAAATAACTTGGTAAGGTGAATTACAATGTTTACATGGAGTTCAGAAACTCATTTCACTATGCAGTGTAACAAAGCTAATACATAAGTTTACTAACTTTAAATAGCTCTCGGATCTCATAATCTTACCAAGAAGGACTTAATCACAGTCCAGGCAACAGAAAAGAAACAAACTAAACAAAACCAACCAAACAAAAACACAAGAAAGAAGAGGTCATAGAAAGGAGCCGTGAAAGCACAGTGCAAAGCGCCTGGACTTGTGAGGGTTAGCCCCTCCTCTCTAGGTGGGCTCTTCTGAATCATCAACAGGCTGTCGAGAAGGAACAGAAACATTGTAAAAGTGCTAAACTAGACATGCTAGTGCAGGCCTATAATCCAGGAATCTGAGAGGTAGATGAAAGAGGAGTGGGAGGCGAAGAACATGTTCTTGACCTTATTACATGTCTCTGAGAGAGATACCCTGTCTGAGAAAACCAGCAAACACAAACATATACATAAAAAACAAACAAAAAATGCTAGTGCGTACCTTTAATCCCAGCACCAAAGAGATTGAAGCCAGCCAGCCTGGTTTAGAGTTACAAGACAGTCATCTCCCTCTCTTTTTCCCCAGGGGAAAATGAAAATGACAAAAGTATACATAAGCTCTCTAACTCAAGAGATCTATCTGCCTTTGCCTCACTGAGTGCTGGTTAATAGGGCATGTGCCACCACCACCACCATTTAGTTTTAAATGAAGTGTTGACTTTATGTTGTGAACAGTAATAACATTGTTCCTTTTAAATTTACTTAAAAAGATAAGAGCACCAACTGCTCTTCCAGAGATCCTGAGTTCAAATCCTAGCAACCACATGGTGGCTCACAACCATCTGTAATGAGATCTGATGCCCTCTTCTGGTGTAGCTGAAGACAGCAACTTACTTATATACTTAAATAAGTAAATTTATTTAAAAAGAATAAAACTTTTAGAAAAATCTTTTAAAAACAATATACAAGCCAGGCGGTGGTGGCACACGCCTTTAATCCCAGCACTTGGGAGACAGAGGCAGGTGGATTTCTGAGTTGGAGGCCAGCCTGGTCTATAGAGTGAGTTCCAGGACAACCAAGGCTACACAGAGAAACCCTGTCTCGAAAACCAAAACACACACACACACACACACACACACACACAGATTGGAGCCTTTAACTCAAAAGGGCCTGGCTAAACCATCAATTCATCACCAAGAAGTAGGAAGGAAACAATAATTAGGCTGATAGTGGAAAGCTAGCAAATTCCAGTGTTTCAGTAAGTATTCATGCTCATGTAGGAGCTGGCTTAGCAAGCCTGATCCTGGAAACCCACACATCCAGGAACTACAGATGTGGTAGCAACTATAATCCCAGCATTCCTTTCGAGAGATGGGAGGCAGACAAGAGAATTGGCCCAAGGCCTGGCAAGACTGGATATATACAGTGGTTAAAATAAGAGATCCTGCCTCAAAAAGGTAGAAGGTAAAAAGTGACTTCTCAAAGTTGTCCTTCAACCACTACCCTCCCCCGACCCCACATGCAAGACCACACACATACACAAACATAAGAACACACAGAACAATATATGGCTGGGCAGTGCCAGAATTTAATCCCAGCATTTAGGAGGCAAAAGTAGGTGGATCTTCTTTTGTTCAAGGCCAACCTGGTCTACAAGAGAGTTCTGGACTGCCAGGGTAACACAGAAATCCATCTCTTAAAACAAAACAGTGTATTCATGGCTGTATACATCATGTGCACACTTATTTTATTGTGGAAAGATTAACACCCAGGGCTTTAAGCAAGTTAATACTACCACCAAGCTACATTCCAGCCCTACAGGTCTGGTTTGTTTATAATTTTTATTATTCATGTTTATGGCTACACATATGTTTGTGGTGATCAGAAGACGAGGTCAAATCCTCCATAACTGGACTCATGGATAGTTGTGAGCCATCGTGGGAGGGCTAGGAATCAGACCTGGGCCTGCCAGAAGAGTCTGAGGTGCTCTCCAGGGCTTACCCAACTCTCCAACCTCCCTGGCAAAGATCAGTAGTTAAAATTTTATGTATGTTGGAGAGGAAACTCTGTTGGTTATGTGCTTGCCTTATAAGCATGCGAACCTGAACTTAATCCCCAGAATTCATATTAAATAAACTGGGAGTAGAGAGATGGCTCAGGAGTTAAGAGTACTGATTGTCCCCCAGCAATGGTGGCGCGCACACCTTTAATCCCAGCAACTTGGGAGGCAGAGGCAGGTGGATTTCTGAGTTCGAGGCCAGCCTGGTCTACAGAGTGAGTTCCAGAACAGCTAGGGCTACATAGAGGAAACCCTGTCTCGGAAAAAAAAAAAAAAAAAAAGGAAAAAAATAATCAAAGAAACAAACAAAAACAAACAAACAAACAAAAACAAATAAAAGAGTACTGATTATCTTTCCAGAGGACCCAGATTCAATTCTCAGAAGACACAGTGGCTCATGGGGACACCATGCCTTCTGGACTAGTCAGGTAACAGCAGGGAAAGTCTTGTACACACACTGTAGGTAAAACACCCATACCCATAAAATAAAATAACAAAATAAAAGACCAAAGAGAAACCACTAAAATCCTCACTCCTTTATATCTATTATTAATTCTGACCACAAGGCATCTCTAAAATTATACACTGAATAATTCATGCACCTTTTTAAAATAAAAATTAACAAACATGGGGCTGGAGAGATGACTCAGGAGTTAAGAGCATTGACTACTCTTCCAGAGGTCCTGAGTTCAATTCCCAGCAACCATATGGTGGCTCACAACCATCTGTAATGGGATCTGATGCCCTCTTCTGGTGTGTCTGAAGACAGTAATAGTGTACTCACATAAAATAAACTAATATACCAAGACTCTCGACAAGACCACAGTAATTCCTCAAGAATTACTGTGAATTGTTTAAAATAAACTTTAGTTGTTACTTTTTGATCTTACCGATTTTTTTGGAATGGTCGGCCCATATTCATAGCAGCAGCATTTGTTTTATAAGATCCTGGTGAACTAAAGCCGTTCACAAAACTACCATTGGGAAAGGGAGCCTAGAAGAAAATGTTAATATTTAATGGTAAGGGTAAGGTACTATCAACAAGTCAAGAGAGAACTCACTCACTTTTACAATGCTCACATCACATTATTATTATTATAACACATCACTAATCATTACAGACAAAACAATCTTTCATAGCAAAATTTTACAACTTATAGTTATTTGAAAGTCACCTGGGAACCAGGCAATGGTTCACATCTTTTCCTAGCACTGCAGAGACAGGAAGATCTCTTGAGTTCAAGGTCAGCCTGGTCTACACAAGAGTTCCAGGACAGCTAGGGTTACATAGTAAGACTCTTTTAATAAATAAATAAATAAATAAATAAATAAATAAATAAATAAGGACTTATTTCACTTAGCAAAATGTAAAGGAATCAAGTTGTAGACACTAACAGGTCATTCCTTAGCAATATGCTTATACTGCGTAAGGAGCTATCACAATTACCCAGAAATCAATGAAGTAGACCAATCTGTTGGGTCTGTATATGTGTATGGATTTTTGTGACAACTATGGGTCATAGTTGCTATGGAGACTAGTCTGGCCTTCCAGTTGCAATGTTGTTGTTAACACTGCCCTGTAGCTGTTCTAATTTCAGGCAAACACATCTCCATCTGGTTTTTAGATAATTTTTCCCCCAAATCTTAGCTTGAACTAAATATTATTTTCTAAGAGACTCACCAGTGGTGTTTCAAAGTAAGGTGCAGGACTTGGAGACCAAGACTGAGGCACAATACTATACACTGAGTACTGCTGATGAGGATTATACACTGGTTGCATGAAGACTGGTGAGGGATATTGGGTTGGAGTCTGAATAGGTTGAGTATACATACTAGAATCCATTAATCGATAACCATTCTTAGCAAAAAATGTATTGATGGCTTTTATCCTTGCCTAAAAGCAAGAAGAAAACATAATAAATGGTGAAGTATTTTGCAACAAATACATTCAACTTTTATTTATCTTATGATTAATTTCTGCTTAGAATCAACAGAGCAAAAGAAAACAATAGCTTTAATAGTCACAATAAACAAGGTAAAATAAGCTTTAATTAATAGCCACAATAAACAAGGTAAAATTAAGTATTTTGTGCTGGATCAATGTGTAAGAGAGAGCCTGCTCCTTTTCAGGACTCCAGATCTACGAAGGGAGAGCTTAGCACCTGTAACAATATGAGCCTGAGGGCATTACCTTACAGGAAACAGCTAAGAACAGAAAGGTGCCCTAGGCTCTGCTGGAACCTATACCCACATGCAAATGCTCACATGCAGACACATTCACTTATACATAATTAAAATAATAAAAGGAAATCCTAAAGAAAAGCTTAACTTGAAGTTTAAAAAAAAACCCTGCTATCCCATTAATTTCAATATTGCTTTATTTGGTATTTGGTGGCACCAAACATGGATCCACTGAGTAAAATCATAAAAAAATAAGGAAGAAATCCCTATGGACAGAAGACACTGAAGCCTTTCTAATGAAGACAGCAGGAGTGAGCCAGGGGGACAGACTGAGGAAACAAGACCCCAAGGCACATCTCTGCAATGTGACAGATTCCATCAACAAGTAGACAACTCAACACAGAATGGAATTAGGTTTTATTCTACTATATATGTGTGTATATATCAAATTAGTGGTTTTATCAAACACCTAAATGTAAATATAAAACATTAGGTCAGTGGGAGATAGGAAACAGATGCTCTGTAGTCTCAGAGGGAACAGTCATTAAAAGAGACAAGGAAAAAGGTTAGATGAGTATTAGCAAATAAAACTCATCTGTAATATGGGAACTCGTTATCACCCACACCACAGGAATTATAGATTTAAATGTGAGGTTCTTGGTTATTGCCATCTTCTTCCGTAGGCAAAGAGGAGAAAGCAACCGTACTTATCTCACCAGGGGTCTTTCAAGGCACCCAGACTTGCCTTAAACTCACTATGTAACTCAAGCTACCCTGAAACAACCGTTTCTCTTGTCTTGGCCTCCTGAATGGTGAGATTACAAATATGAGCCATGACCTCTTGTATCACTTTGTTTATAGGAATTAATTCACGTGTGTATAGTGTTTAAAACTGCAAGGGTCACACAGTAAGAAAACAAGGAGTTAGGAAATCACAGTGGTTATGAGGCTGCACCAACTACTCAAATCTGTTCTCAGAATACTTTCATGTTCTGTGAACTAATTTTCTGAAGTAGGACAAAGTAAAAAATGCTTTCAAATTACTATAGGCTTTATAAAATACCTGCTCATGTATCTTAACTCTTAAAAGAAACAAGACAGGGGCTAAAGAGATGGCTCAGCGGTTAAGAGCACTGACTGCTCTTCCAAACGTCCTGAGTTCAAATCCCAGCGACCACATGGTGGCTCACAACCACCCATCATGAGATCTGACGCCCTCTTCTGGTGTGTGTGAAGACAGCTACAGTGTACTTAGATATAATAAATAAATAAATAAATAAATCTAAAAAAAAAAAAAAGAAACAAGACAATAAACAAAAGTCCAACAACAATCACTTCCCACCAAAAAAAAAAAAAAAAAAAAAACATTTCATACTAGCATGCACTTAAAAATATTTCTTACCATGATTGGCTTGCCCTGAAATGTTTTAACTTCTTCTCTTAAGTATTTAAAAGCCTGTTAAACCAAAAATGACCTTTTATTAGCATTAAACATTTCATTAAAGTTCATTCTTCCAAGTGAGTTTGCCATTACCAGTTTCTACAATAAACAAGAAGGTCCTGTCTGCTGTGTGTCGAGCTAGGCCAGCCTTGGACACAACACGGCAAAATACTGGAACAGCAAACCCTGAGAGGAAAAATTAAATAAACAAACAGCTGGAAGTTGTGTGGAGTTAATGCTGGAAGTTGTATGGAGTACTGTGACACAAGGCAGAACACAAGAGACCAGGGGATCACCAGCAAACAGCTTCTAAATCAGTGGTGACACACACTGACCAACTGTTCTGAGTTTAAGGCCAGCCTAGCACCATCTGTAACCAGGACCAGGGTATACAGCACTCTTTTCTTGCATTGCACCTGGCACATTCAGACATGCACACAGATAATACATTCATACATAAGAAAAATAAAAGCCATCATCGTGACAGCTTACACCTGAGCATTCAGGGGAGGTGGGGAAGGAAGACTGCCATGTTTAAGTCCAGCCTGAACTCAGCCTAAGCCTCAGAGTGAAATACTACCCACCCACCTACCCACCCGCCCAAAAAAGCCCTTTCCCTGCCTGTGGGCCTACTATATACCAAAACCACCCTTGAGCATTCATTTACATTCATTTGAAAAGTCTGTGTTAATATTTCTCATTGACAAGTAAACATTTTTAAAGTTAAAACTGGTAAAAATTGTATTTACATGATAAAAAACAAAGTAAACTGTCAATTAGAGAAAAATATACTTGGAAAAGTATGGTTGAGGTCTTTACATTTTCTCTTCTCTTTTTATAGACATGGTCTCATTCTGTATCCTAGGATGTCCTTATTTTTCGTTGGCCTGCCTCAGTGCTGAGTGCTATAAGAGGCATGCACCATCACTACCACTTATGATGTCAATTTTGTTTTTGTTTTGATGCAGGATTTCATGTAACCCAGGATGGTCCCAATCTTGCTTATGTAGCCAAGTTGGCCCTGAAGCCCTGACCTTGCTGTTTCTTCCTCCCAAGTGCTGGCTTTACAGGAGGAGACCACCATATCTGACTTTTTCTTTGTGGTACACACCACTGAACTTAGGACTTTATGTATCCCAGACATGAATAATATCACTAAGCTACACCCCTAGCCTATATACATCTTCAACACCATATACAACTTCTTTTTCCACTAAGATTTTTATTAGGAGAAACTTCTCACCTGCTGTGCATCTGTGTCTGACTGGAAAGTGATGTACCAGTTGCTGTTGTGTGCAAACTCACAGCTTATCACTTTGGGGCAGTTTTCATTTTTAAACAAAGCTTTCACTTCCTAAAAAGGAAAAAGTGTAGTCAAATCTTAAAATGAAACCATGCGCAGTTATGTATGGTGTAAAATTTGCAGATTACTTTATAAGCAACAGACCATTAGTAATTCAGCTTTAGATGTAAGCTAACTCTCTTTACAATGCTATGTCTCCAGTGTTCTCCCCCTCCACGGGAGGGGACTTTTTAAAATTATGATCTTTTCTAATATATCATCCATGCATTCTTTCTTAGGACATTTTGTCTACATCAGAATCAGATATGAACTCTGTACAAACATCCTTCCTTTAACTATATAACTTTAAAAAAAAAAAAAAGACTACACAGGGGGCTGAAGGGATAGCTTAGTGGTTAAGAGCACTGACTGCTCTTCTACAGATCCTGAGTTCAATTCCCAGTAACCACATGGTGGCTCACAACCATCTGTAATGGTGCCCTCCTCTGGTATATGTAAAGACACCTATAGTGTACTTATATACATTAATAAATAAATAAATCTAAAAAAAAAAAAAAACTACACCAAAACTGAGATAGGTAAGGTAGTTAACAAGTAAAAAGAACTTACAAATGGGGGTAGTGGGGAGAGAATAAAAAGAAACATTTATGGGAATTAGCAGAGATCAAACATAATTTTGTACTCAAATCAACCCCATGTTGAAGCTATTTGCATCTATCTTCATCACTGAAGTCCATTTAGCTTTATTATCTATCTTTATTATCTATCTTAGGCTTAGTAAGTCAACATCCCAAGACCTAATTCTTCTTTCAAATACTAAGACATTGAGGTAAGTCAGTTGCCAAGCAATTGTCTTTGACTTACAGTAGTCACAGGTGATTTACAGCGGTGCTCTACTGCACAGCAGCAATAAAGAAACACAGGCTGGAGAATCAGAGGACATGTCATTCAGTAATCTAATCCACTTACCTTTGGGTAGATGGTTTTCTTACCCATCCTAAGGCTCAATTACTTTGTACAACAGATGATAAACTTTGGCTTTAAGTAATTGTAAAATAAGTGATTCCTGGTAGGATTATTAAGTAAATGTGTGCACACGCCTTTAATCCCAGCACTTGGGAGGCAGAGGCAGGCAGATTTCTGAGTTCGAGGCCAGCCTGGTCTACAGAGTGAGTTCCAGGACAGCCAGGGTTACACAGAGAAACCCTGTCTCGAAAAAACAAAAAAAAAAAAAAAAAAGGTAAATGTGTATATGTATGTTTTTAAAAGGGTCTGTTTCTACAGTATACTTTTCTACTCAAATAATAATTTTATTTCTGAATCTGAACCACACTTGATCATTATGACTATAGCTTTGTTTTATATTTTGCTAATCAATCCTTATCCAAAATTTTCTTTTTCTTCCTATTAGATGAATCCTCTTGGATTCATCCATGGCAATCCAATCCATTCAAAACTAGTATTACTGCAATACTTAAAGTTTATACCAGTCTACTATGTGCAGAGTTAGCAAGTCAACAGTGATTGACTGGATGGCACTCATGTCTGCTTTGCTTGCCTGCTTCCTCCAATTTAAATAGTTAAAGAACATTCAGCTTTAGTAATCATCACTGCTTACCTCTACAGGTGTTGTCTCAGGAATTTCTCTGAGAATCACAATACAACGCTTATGGCTTGGTCTCACCTTTTCTCCCTTGTCATCAACTTGTACCATGGGGGAAGCTGAAATTTAAAAAAGAATATGACCCACTTAAAAGTAAATGGTAATGATACTTACTAATGATGCCGTTAAACACAGTTCAATTTCTAACCAGATAAATTATCAAATGCTAGGGTAAAATGCCAGAAACTCCTGCCAGGCTAAAGAAGTGGGTTACACAAAGAAGACTACTGAATGGTATCTGCTAAATGAGTGTCTGGAGCAAATACACTGTGATTTAATGTGCTACAAAGAATCCTCCAGGAAATAAAAAGCATTTATTACTAGGACTTCAATGTATACTTCTTTTTTTCCTAGGGATAAGCATAAACCCAGGATTCACCCCATAACTGCTCTTATGTATGTAACTACAAAAGCCAAAAAAAAATCCTCTAAATGATTTGCCAAACTTTCTGTGTAGCTAAGACTGATTCATTTTTAAGAAATGACATCTATACATGATTTAGAAATATAAATGGCCAGGTGGTAGTGGTAGCAGGCGCCTTTAATTTTAGCAGCTGGGAAGCAGAGACAATATGGTTTCTGGGAGTTCGAAGACAGTCTTGCCTGCAGAGTGAGTTTTAAGACAGCAGGACTAACTACACAATTGAAGACCTCAGAAACGGCTACAGCCATCTAGAAATAGAAGTCCTCAACTCCCTTATATAAAATCAAATATTATACTTGCTATATTAAGCTTTTAAACTTGTGAACACATTCCATTATTAATATTCACTCACATATTAAGTTAAAACCTGAGAAGGCTGGGGACATAATTCAATGATAGGGCACTTAGCCTGCACAAGGTTCAACTTCCAAAGCACTACTTTATTCAGTCAGGCAGTTAACAAACCCATTTGTAAGACAAGCTAGTATGTGCCCCCACAATCAAGTGCACATACTCATGCAAGTACCTCTACTAAGCCAGCTTACTGGCCTGATCAACTGGCTAGTTTTGTAACAAATTAATATGATTGAAATAAATAATTCCAATAGACTGGAGGATGTAGAAAGCATACCAGCAAAAAAAATTCAGTTAATATTAAACTTAAAGCATCTAATGATTTTCAAATAAAATATGAATGATCCACAATCACCAAAAAGATGAGTATACAAAAACTAATTTTAGTGTATCTAAAGTTTTGATGACAGATCCTATCTTAAAAACTACAGTGGACAGGCGCTGTTAAAAAGTACTTGTTGCTCTTACAAAAGATCCATGTTTGGTTTCTAGCACTCATGGTAGTTCACAATGATCCTTAACTCTAGTTCCTGGGAATGGGATACCCTCTTCTGACCTCTTTGGACACCAGGCATGTAGAATGTACATATATACATGCAGAGAATACTTATACAAAACACATTTAAGTTATTTGAGATAGTGTCTCTATGCAGATGACTGTCTTGAAATCTCCCTATAGAGCTGGATAGCTTTGAGTTCACAAAGATCCTCCTGTCTCTACCTCCTGAGTACTGGGATTAAAGGCAAGGCATATGCCACCATGCCTGGCTTAAACTAAATTAAAAAGAAAAAAAAGATACAGAGAAACCATGTCTCGAAAAACAAACAAAAAACAAAACAAAAACAAAAACAAACAAAAAAAAAAAAACAAGGAAGCAAAAAAAAGGGTAAATAAGGTGGACAGCACTTCAGGAAAATACCCAAGACTGCCTTCTAGATTTTAGCCATATCTTTATGTAGGTATACATACACTTGTGCACACACAGACAACTATGGAACAAGCTTTCAATAAGACAAGAACAAAGCCGGCGGTGGTGGCACACGCCTTTAATCCCAGCACTTAGGAGGCAGAGGCAGGTGGATTTCTGAGTTCGAGGCCAGCCTGGTCTACAGAGTGAGTTCCAGGACAGTCAGGGCTACACAGAGAAACCCTGTCTCAAAAACAAACAAACAACCCATAGCCAGGCATGGTGGTTCACACTTTTAATCCCAGCACTAAAAGAGACAGGCAGATCTCTAAGTTCGAGGCTAGCTTGCTGTAGAGATGAGTTCTAAGACAGCCAAGGCTACACAGAAAGAAAACCCTTGCTAGTCACAGTGGTGTTCGCCTATGGTGGCCATGGCTGAAGGACATTGAATCTGACACTATCTTGAACTACACAATGAAAAGGGAAAGCAACCAGAGCAGGTAGGGGTGGAGGGAGGGACAAGTTCATATCAAGCCTTGGAAATATCTAACCATAAACCACTACTTTATTAGCAGTTTTGAAGTCAGGATAAAACAAATGAGGCTACTCTTAAACAATGAGAGTTAATTGTGAACACTTGCTATGTGAACAAGAAAAAATAAAAACCTACAGAAACAACATAGAAGCTGCTAATCAAATGTACATACTAACACTTAGACTAAAAGGCCACTTAAAACAGTTTCCTGTATGATCAGAAATAAAAATACTCGGCTTTTAAAATTAAAAAAAGAAGGTAAAAGGCATTTACATACATCTCAATACTTCAAGAATTAAATCTGTATTTGTAGTCAATTTTTTTATTTCTTCCATGTTGGCGACTGTCCATATTGGGACAAATTGATCACTATCCATTTGAGATATCAAGTAAAGGTCCTTTGATAAATTTTCTCTGAAACAAAAAAACAGAACTAATTATAACACACAATTCTAAAAGGTGCCTAAAGCAAAAATTGTACCATATTTGCATTTACCAATATGTCTATAGAGAAAAAAAACAATAGTAGAAACACTAAGATGAATTACAAATATATATTAAATAAACAGATTCTCCTTTCTTCCACTGTTTTAATTTCAATTATCAGCTAAACATACACTAGCTGTACATTTATTGTGTTGTGTCTCCTAGGCAGATTATAGGTTTCATGAAGGTGCTTCATTGTTGTTGTTGGTTTTTTTGTTTTTGTTTTTTTTGGAGACAGGGTTTCTCTGTGTAGCCCTGGCTGTCCTGGAACTCACTCTGTAGACCAGGCTGGCCTTGAACTCAGAAATCTGCCTGCCTCTGCCTCCCAAGTGCTGGGACTAAAGGCATGCACCAACACTGCTTGGCTTGGAGCTTCATTGCTGATAGTACTTTATAGGCTTTATGAGGAGCTGCAGAGATGTCCCAGGGGTTAATAGAAGTGAATCAATCGTTTTTACAGAAAACTCAGGCTTGATTCTCAGCACGTGGCAGCTCACACTACCTGTTAACTTCAGCTCCAGGGGAGCTGACACTCTCTTCTGGCTTCTGCAGGCAATACATATATGTGATGTGAAGACACATGTGCAGGCAGAACACCCACAAGACTTAAAAAGTCTTTGTTATGGGCAAACAGTAAGCTCAAAAATCTTTAAAGAAAGACTCAACTTAAGATAGTTAATATTCAAGCTGGGCAGTGGTGGCACACACCTTTAAACCCAGCACTTGGGAGGCAGAAGCAGGCCGATTTCTGAGTTTGAGGCCAGCCTGGTCTACAGAATGAGTTCCAGGACAGCCAAGGCTATACAGAGAAACCCTGTCTTGGAAAAAAAAAAAGATAGCTAATATTCTATTTAGTTTATAAAATTAAAAGGTGACAAGTTATTTTGTTTGAGGAAGGGGAATAATAGATCTGCCCTTTCATCATAAAAGGACAAATTAACAGCACTGTAATAAATACTACTTAATAACTTGAAAATAAGGCATCTATAAACAACTGAATAATTAAAAAGCTGAAATCTTACAGCATCCCTATTCCTATCAACCACTATCAAAGTACTTTAAATGATAATTCTCAAAAGTAAATGAAATTGATAGTACATCTAAGACTTGCTATTCACAAGTAAAACCTGATATCATATATATTGGCAATGTTGCTGAGCTAGGAATGTTATTTGTCAAACTGGCTGAAAGTGTATCATAGATCTAAGTATGAGATGGTAGATCATCTTACACTTATTGCAGAAACCAAAAAAGCTCGACCAATTTCAAACACCATATTTCTGTAGACATGAGAGTGCACTCTGGAAGCTTCAAGGACAAAATTACTGAAGGGCTAGGACTAGTCTTCCTTGTAGAGTGCATCTGTTTATCACGGTTCAGAGTAACGTTCCTAGGCAACTAGTAAGGAGAAACTGGAGATACAGATTCGTGGTTGTGTGTAGGTATGTGGTGTGGTGTGTATATTAGGCTAAGGACTGGCACTATTAATTAAAAAATACAGATATCTCTAATGCACAGTGGATTTTTTTCAGTATTTCCTAGGATTTTAAGGAGGCAGTTGAGGGACTATGAGTCAGGTTGAAAAGTGTAAACCAATATTTACAGAAAGTACAATGAAGCAATCAATTAGCTGGGTGTGGAATAACCCTTGTAATCCCAGCAACAGAGAGGCTCAATCAGGAGAATTACAAGTTTACAGCCAGTCTATGTAGTTGAAGGCAATCTTAACAGTTATGGCCAAGGTACATGAGAGAGACTCACTTTCCCTTAAGGGCTGGCCACCAGGAGTTTGATCATGCTTCAGAGAGCATACAGACAACACAAATGGACTTTTCGTTGGGGAGGGCAGTGGACATGGGAGAACTGCAAGGTGAACACAACTGGGATGCACAATGTGAGGTTCTCAATTAATCAGTAATAGACAAATGCCCTTATGTACCATTATCCAATGCATATCTTGAATCCACTTTCAGAGATAGCCCATATTCAATTTAAAAAAAAAAAAAAAACTTTAATTTTTTAAAAAAGCAGTAGCAAGAAATGAATAGAGAGCCCAGATAGATGGCTCAGAGTTTAGAGTACTTGCTGCTCCTGTAGAAGTCTCAAGTTCAGTTCCCAGCACCTACATGGTGCAGCACAACTGTCTTTAACTCCAGTTCTAAGAGATCAGATGCGCCCAGTGGTGGTGCACGCCTTTAATCCCAGCGCTTGGGAGGCAGAGGCAGGTGGATTTCTGAGTTCGAGGCCAGCCTGGTCTACAGAGTGAGTTCCAGGACAGCCAGAGCTACACAGAGAAACCCTGTCTCGAAAAACAAAAAGAAATACACTCAAGAAAGATACCAAAATCCATGACAGAAGGAAATGATGACCTCTCCTATTCCACAGGCATTTTATATCTACTAATCAAAACCACAAAAAGGAGAATATCAACTAAAAAGATTCTATACCGTGAGAAACAGAATTCCAGCTGTTTTTTCAGGCATTCTTTTAAATCTTCTGTAGAAATTGTTGAACTGCTTTCTCCTGATGGCAGAAACGAGATAGAGAAAACTGTTATGAAGTTATTACAGGTGCTGAAACCTAACATATTATACTCAGAAGTCAAAGAGTATCCACAAATTACAAAGCAACACAAAACTGTATTTTAAAATTAAGACTAATTTCTTTCAACTTATACTTTTTTGGGCAGTACTTTATAATGACTCAAGAATTATCTTTGCCGGTGGTGGTGGTGGTGGCGCACGCCTTTAATCCCAGCACTTGGGAGGAAGGGGCAGGTGGATTTCTGAGTTCAAGGCCAGCCTGGTCTACAGAGTGAGTTCAGGACAGCCAGGGATAGACAGAGAAACTTGTCTCGAGAAAAACAAAAAAAAAACAAAACAAAACAAAAAGAATTATCTTATTGAGCTAAGACCACAACCCCAAAATACAGTAGTAGAGTATTCATCCAGCGTGTGTGTGTGTGTGTGTGTGTGTGTGTGTGTGTGTGTGGTAGTGGGGTCAATATGAAGTGTCACACACATGGCTCATATATTTAAAGGGCGGGGAAAATGCTTTACCACACAAAGCATAAGCCCAAGTCCAATCCCCAGAATGCACATAAGAAAGTCAGATATGCTGACGCCATCTTGCAAACATGCAATCCCATAATAGGGAGGGGAAAACAGAAGGGTCCCTGGAGCTCACTAGCCAGTCAGCATAACCAATGTCTCAAAAATCAAGTTGGAAATCTCCCCTTCTCTTTCCCTCTCTCCCTCCCCACACCCCACCACTTCAAAAGAAATAATTAAGGACCATTAACAATAAAAGCATTTGGCTATCATGATGTTAAACACTGTCCTAATCTCTTTGTTAATATGTGTAAACTAGAATCAGGCAATTGGCATACTCCTTTAATCACAGGCAGGCAAGCCTGGTCTACAGAGTGAGTTCCAGAACAGGGAGGGCTACACAGAGAAACCCTGTCTCTAAAACAAAACCAAACAAAATAACATCTAATTCTTCCACTGGAATCCAAAATAAACAAACAAACAAAAAACCCAAGAAACTCCAAACATAATTAACATAATCTATATTTGAAGACAGAAACTAACGTGGGATATATATTTATGTTCTTTTACAAGCAATACATTCAGTATGATTCATACTCTTTAAATTCTCTTTACATAGCAATTTTCTTCATTCCTTGATTTTTTTTTCCTGGTTTTGTTTTGATTTGAGACACCATCTTACGTAGCCTAAACCAACTTGGAACTCTCTATGTGGACAAACATGACCTTGAACTCCTGACTCTTCTTCTAAGATTACGTTGCACAGGGTAAATCTTAACTATGTAATCCAAGCTGGCCTTAAACATAGACCATAAGGAATACAGGAAACAAGAACTTTATTAGAATTTCATTCAAATATTAAAGACTAAAAACATGTCTTCTTATAGTGTGTACATGTGTGGTATCTACATGCACATACATGCACTTTCCATGTGTATGCATGTACAGAGGCCAGAAGTCGGGTTTGGTGTCATCTATCACTCTCCACCTTAGTCTGAGACAAGATCTCTCCTAGAACCTGGTATCCATATTTTTGCTAGTTTGGAGGATCTGCCTGTCTCTGCTAACCAATATTGGGGTTACAGACTCGATCCAACTCCATGCTAAGCTTATATGTGAATGTTGGGATTCAGGACACAGGACACACTTTACTCACTGAGCACCTCCACAGCCCTAACACTTTCTCTTCTTAAATGTCGAGTAGAGGGCTGGAGAGATGGCTCAGAAGGGAAGAGCACTGGCTGCATTTCAGAGGTTCTCAGCTAAAATTCCCATCAACCACAGGTGATTCCTTAACTATCTACAATGAGATCTAGTGACTTCTTCTGGTGTACAAACATACATGCAAGCTTATACTTAACACTGTATAAGTAATAAAAACAAATCTTTTTTAAAAAATGACTAATAGCTGTACTTAAATATACAGACAAAATGTATGGACTGGATAAACTATCTGATTTTACTATGAAATTATGCTACTACTCAGGAATTAGTGATAAACTTTAATAATAAACGCTATCCATTCTATATGAGATCTTTAAACATTTTTTACATAATTATTTTAAGTGTATGAAAGTTCTGTCTACATGTATCCCTTTGCACCATGCGTGCCTGATGATAGCACTAGAGGTCAGAAGAGGGCATCAGATCTTCTAGATCTGGAGTTACATATCTTGTTTTTAAAAAGTTATTACCAGCCGGAGAGGTAACTTGGGAGTTAGGAGTGTGAAGTACTAGTGTAGAAGACCCAACTTTGATTCCCAGCACCCAAGTTGAACAACAACGATCATGAGTAACTTGGGCTCCAGGGAAATGCAACCATATGATCTCCAAAGGCACACGTATCTAGAAGAAACACACACACACACACACACACACACACACACACAATTAAAGAAAAAGTGCATTATTGTGTGTGTGTGAAGAATATGCATCTAAGTGTGCATATTAGTGACAACTCTGTAAGGTTAGTTCTTTTGTCTATCTGAACCTGGGCTCTGGGAACTGAACTGCTAGACTTGCATGGTAGCAAACAAAGCACAATTACTCCACGAGCCTTTTTGCCTGTATATGCAATCTTCTACACAGAACTCTCCTATCCAAATGTTAACTAAATGAAAAGTCATTTTTCTGACCTGCAGTGAGATGCGGGATTAAGAGTGAAGGATACCTCTACCCATTTAGAATGAACACATGAAAACACACACACACACACACACACACACACACACACTCTCTCTCACACACACATACACACAGTTTTGTTTTCCAAGACCGGGTTTCTCTGTATAGCCCTGGATATTCTCAAACTCAGAGATCTGCTTGCAATTAAAGACAGACATGCACTACTACCCACCAAGTTTAGTTTAGTTTTGTTTTTTTAAATAAATCTCTGAAATAAAACACTCATTTTAAAATAAATTTCATGTCGTCAAAACTGGTAGAAAACGTAGTTAAACTTGTAATAATAATCTTACACTTTTCTTCAACAGGACTTTATAATGATTCTTCCTCAATTATAAATTTTATGTCTGGGTACTAGCCAACAATATTTTTAATAAACATTCAACAGTTGGTTGACATAAGCTTCTTTTCAAAAAAGAAAACAGCTGACCAATGTCACGTTTACTGACTTGATGGAGAGCTGGAGATACTAAGTTCTTATTTTAGCAAAAGAACAAGAAAGATTACCAGAGACATCGTATAGTTGGTAACTCAGGTCTTCAGGACCTAAGACCATTCCATCAGCTGACTCTTCAGTGTCTGCAGTGTTTCTTGTGGTTTCACAAGATGGAGAATACATTACTTCATATTCCTTACACATATCTTCTGAAAGTTCTGTATTGCCTGTTTTCAAGAAAAGACATTGAATGTAAACAGGAATTAACTCTTGAGTTATATTTTCTAAAAAAGATTTCAAAGAATGGTGCCAGTTGGGGAAATGTCAAATGACTTAAGTTAAAGAGTTATGTCTGAAGAGAGACGATGTTTGGACCATTGTGGATATGCTAGCACTCTATGTATCCAAATGTTTGCATAATTACTTTGCTTACTTTTCTGAAAAGTCATTGGTTATTACTTTTTATAATTTCTATTCTGTGGATAAAGGAAATAAGTTCAATGAGGTTAACTACCCAAGACCAGTTAATCAGGCACTGATTACAGACCCAAACTAATCTTGTAAGAAATTATAAATGATACTATATACAAATGGGCTAGATGCTGACCCAAAGACACACAGTGTACTTGCAATTACTGACTATCCATGAAAGGCATAGAAGAGAATCATACACAAATATAAGCTACACATGAGCTATATATACATTTATATACATATATATTTCATTAAATCTTTGTTTAGATCAGAAAAGCCCTCCCAAGTGTTCAAGATGTAAGCTTGGCCGTCAGTGCAGCAAAGTTAAAAAGTGGGACTTTGGATAGACATGACTATAAAATTCTGACTGACTACATACACATATTAATCTGCTGAGGAGGTCACAATCCTACAAGCTATTTGGAAATGATGGCACCTGAAAAGGTAGAATGTAGCTGAAGGGAGGAGCTCTGTGGTGGCAGGTCTCTGAGCGCTTTCCTCTCAGGTTCTAGGTTTCCTGGCCCCATGACATGAGCAATTCTGCTCTCTCCTGTCTCCCCAAAGTAATGGAATTCCATGACTCTGAACCAAAACCCCAGGAGCCAAAGTGAATATTTTTTCATTAATTAACTTTTCTTACATTTTGCTCAGCACAAATGTTAACCAACTCATCAAATAACCAAAGGCTATCTCAAAGTTGTTTGAGTTGATCTTGCCACACATTTAAACAAAATGCAATCTTCCCAATAAGTAGTGAAGACTTGCCCTCAGGGTGAGATCCAGATGAGGCTGCAGTTTCATGCCAAGAGGTTTCAGTTACAGGAGTGCCATCCGGATTTCCAGAAGGAATTTCTTGCCATACTTTGGCATTAGGATTTAAACCAGTGCCTTTAGATGTCACCTGCTAAACAATCAAAAGATCTGTGTAAATATAGATCAAAGGCCTTTTTCTATCACTTAAATTTGATAAAGCAAAACAAACAAATGAATAGACAAGTAGTTCATGTATGAGACCATAATTAGATACATTAATATGTCCCCTCCCGAGGGTCTCCACTATACAGCTCAAGCTGGTTTGCAGTTCAAGCTGGCATCAGTCTATCTACTTGCTAAGCAACAGGATTACAAGTATGTACCTCCATGCCCATCCAAAAACTAGTTTCTCATCTACTTGAAAATATAAAACTTTAAAAAGTAATTGATATGAAATAAATATTTCAGACTTCCTATGAAATATGGATATCTATGTAATAAAAAAATGCACCTCTAATAAAACTTTTTTGTAAAGGTTGGGTCTCACTATGTAGCCCAAGCTGGCTTAGAACTAATAGATCTGCCTGCATGTACCTGCTGAGTCTTGGATTAAAGGTATATACTAGCATGCCCAGCCCTTCTTAAAATACTGGCCTAGCAGGTGGAGACATATGCCCATAATCCCACACTTCATAAGCAGAGGTATGTCAGAAGTTCAACTACATAACAAGCTTGAGGTTAGGCTAGGTTACATGAACCCTATCTCAAAATGACAAACAAAAAATTTAAAAATAAAGAAAATACTATTTCGGGCTAGTGAGGTGGCTCTTGACTGCTCTTCCAAAAGTCCTGAGTTCAAGTCCCAGCAACCCAGGCTCAAAACCACCCGCAATGAGATCTGACGCCCTCTTCTTCTAGTGTGTCTGAAGACAGCTACAGTGTACTTATGTATAATTTATATATAATTTATACTTATGTATAAATCTTTGGGCCAGAGCAAGCAGAGATTGAGCGAGTAGGGTTGGCCCGAGTGAGCAGGGCTGACCGGAGTGAGCAGAGGTCCTAAAAATTCAATTCCCAACAACCACATGAAGGCTCACAACCATCTGTACAGCTACCGTGTACTTACATACATAAAATAAATAAACCTTAAAAAAAAAAGAAAAAAATACTATTTCACCCCCAATCTACTTGATAATGTCATGGCATTTAACTTATCCATATTTCTAAAATGTATCCAAAAGCTATGCTTTTGGTTAGATATTTTCAGAATATATCATTTTTATTAATAAGTAGTGACAGATTTCTAAGTCTGGATAGATCAATTGATGGGAATTCTATCTTATATCAAAAACAGTATTTTCCTTGGTGGTATTATTATTATTAATGTATGGCTGCATGAGTTCATGTACAGCACATTTATGCGGGTATGAAGGTGTCCAGGGAGGCCAGAGGGCTACAGTAGGGCTCAGAACACATGCTAAGGAACCCTAATTATATCCCCAAGTAAGCACTGGTTTGATTTCTTACCACAGTTAAGATAAGGTTTTACTGTGTAGCCCACACTAGCCTCAAACTCTGGACCACCACACTCCACTGTTCTTCCTCCTGTGCCACACTGCTGCTTTCTTCTCCTGTTCTCATACAGCCAGGATCTAAACTGATCCTGTCTCTGCCTCAAGTGTACCACCATACCTGGTTAAATGGTGCTAAGCTTCCTACACGCCAGGCAAAGAGTCCACTAATTGAGCTACAATCCCAGACCTTGAAGCATTCAAAGAAAACTGTTTACATACTTAACCTCCTTTCCCCTTTGAATTCTATCTTCACCCCTGAAGAAAGCAGACAATAAAAACAGCCATCTCTGTGTAGCTAAACTATTTAAACATGAAATGATTGATTCTCTAGAATCACATCTGAATTCAAAACTCACACATGAATCTAGGATCATGAATAATCATGAGAAATTCTTTTTTAAAAAAAGATTTATTTATTGTTATATGTAAGTACACTGTAGCTGTCTTCTGACACCCCAGAAGAGGGCGTCAGATCTCATTACAGATGGTTGTGAGCCACCATGTGGTTGCTGGGATTTGAACCCAGGACCTTTGGAAGAGCAATCAGAGCTCTTAACTGCCAAGCCATCTCTCCAGCCCTCCATGAGAAATTTTCTTAACTGAGTGTGGACTATAAATTTAATCATTGCACATTTTTTCATTTTTTTTTTTTTTTTTTTTTTTTTTTGGATTTTTATAGATAGGATCTCACTATGTAGCCTTGGCTGGACTGGCCTCCACTACATAGACCAAGCCAAACTTGCGACTCACAGATCTACCTGCTCTGCCTCCTGAATGCTGGGATTAAAGGTGAACACTACCCCAGCAGCAGGAATGTTTTTTGTTTTTTTTTTTTAAAAAATCTGGGTATGGAGATTTACCTGTATTATCAGCATTAGGAAGAGGGAACTAGAGAAACACAAGAAAGGCTTTGCCTACAGAGCAATCTTGGGGCCATCTTGAGCTAAATGAGACCTTTAAAACAAATAAAACAAGTGGAGCCAAGCACCGTGTAAGCCTTTAATTTCAGTGCTTGGAAGGGACAAATTTCTTTGAGTTCCAGACCAGCTAGAGCTACACAGTAAAACCCCCGTCTCTAAATAAACGGGTAACTAGTCCTTGAGGTATGGGCACTTGTGAGTCACCAGATGTGGATGAACGGAAGCAAACTCAGGTCTTCTGTAAGAACAGTGTGCAATCATAACTTCTGAGCCATCTTTCTAGCTCTCATATTTTTATATTTATTCACTTAGCTCCATTATTTTTAAGATATGATTTCACTGATTAGCCTAAGCAAGCCTGGAACCTCCTGCCTAGGCTCGAAACTGGACTCAGCAGTTTTTGCCTATGTGACAGCAATGTAGTGCATCTCCATCATTTACACAACTTTCTACAGAACCGGCAACGTCTGTCAAATGCCTTACATGTGTGTATACATTCTTTTGTCCACAAATTATACTCTCTGATTTACTAGAACAAAAGGACAGGTATCAAAAAAATAAAAAATGTGAGCAAAAGAATGCTCTTCTCATGTTCACTTTATAATAATAAAAGTTTGAAACATTTAACTATAGTTATTTATATAATAACCCAGAGCCTTAAAACCAGAGGTATGACTCTGAATACATTCCAAATAGTATCAATGTTAATTTGTTGTTTACCCTACACTATTTATGTAAGTTGCTAGTCCCAGAGGAAACCATGCATGAAGCATACAAGACCACCTGTAAATCCACAAATGGGAAAAAATACTAAGTGGATATGGAAAAATGTTCACAAAAATCTTTGTATAAAAATCAAAGTGACACTCTTTTTATAGAAATTATTCACAGTATGAGAACGCACGTGTACAAGAAAGACTACAGAAACCAAAACAAATAAAATTAGTAGCTTCCATTACACAATAGCACCTTTTATTTCATTTTTGTGCTTTTTTTTTTTTAAAGATTTATTTTATGTGTATGAGTACACTGTAGCTGTACAGATGGCCATGAACCATCATGTGTGTGGCTGCTGGGAATTGGACTCAGGACCTCTGCCAGGCCCCGCTTGCTCCGGCCCCGGCTCCCTCTGGTCCTCATTTTTGTGTTTTTTCTATATTTCAACACACTTAATACTACTTTTTGTTGTTGTTGTTGTTGTTTTTGGTTTTGGTTTTTTTCGAGACAGGGTTTCTCTGTGTAACCCTGGCTGCCTTGGAACTCACTCTGTAGACCAGGTTGGCCTCAAACTCAGAAATCCGCCTGCCTCTGCCTCCCAAGTGCTGGGATTAAAGGCGTGCACCACCACTGCCCGGTTTAATGCTACTTTTGTTTTAAGTTGACAAGTAAAATTGTACTTTTTAATGGTACTTAATGTGGTATTTAAAGAATGGCAAAAGAAAATTTACAAATACTCATATATTAACACATTTTTTTCAGGCATGGCAAAGTACTTTTCAACAACAACTAAATGTATACTGAAAGCCAGGGGGGATAGCATAAAGCTGTAATGCTAGCACTTGAAAGGTGGAGGAGGAAGAGGAGGAGAAAGAGGACAGAGGCCAATCTTCATTATGCAGTTTCAGGCCAGCATGGGTTACATGAAACCCTGTCTCAAAACACAAACAATAAAAAAATGTGTAATAATATATAAAACATCTCAAATGGAAAAACTATTCTTGTTAAGTGTCACACAGGACTATTACTATCTGCTTTGCTTTAATTCACACAATAATTTATAAAATTAGAATACTAACAAAGACCCAATAAATTGGACATTAAAAAATAGTTTAACGCTTTAGAAATCAATTTTGTCAGCAATTATAGTAGTAGCAGCAGCTTAAAATGTCTGTACTCTGCAGGCAGGTATGATGGCCATGCCTATAATTTTAGCACTCTTAAGAGGCTGAGACGAAAGGGACTGTCCTGAGTTAAGGCCAGCAGGTACAACAAAAGGAGTGCTAGGCCAGCAAAGGGTGAGGTTCTGGTTAAGGATCTGTGAATGTGACGCAAGACAAAAAGGGAGACTTAGAATTCTTGAAATGATTATCTTCTTCTAAGGAATATTACTTCGAAGGTAAGATAAGCAGGATTGGACAGCTAATAAGAAAAAGCCAGCTAGGCAGTGGTGGCGCACGCATGCCTTTAATCCCAGCACTTGAGAGGCAGAGGCAGGCGGATCTCTGAGTTCAAGGCCAGCCTGGTCTACAGAGTGAGTTCCAGGATAGCCAGGGCTACACAGAGAAACCCTGTCTCAAAAAAAACCTAAATAAATAAATAGGAAAAAAAAGAAAAAGCCAGTATTTGGACCTTGGTAGTCAGTCTGAAAAGTCTGCACTCTTAAACCAATAACTGATGTTGCCTAAGGGTACTGTATAGGAATATGATAACTCTCTCCAAGCAAATGACCTCTGACCCCAATTTTACCTGAAAAGACTAATGATCAGCAAAATATGGATACAGAAAATAGCTACCAGATAAGGTCCAGGGTCCCCAAGGCAGAAGTCAATTCAGACTGATGATTATTTCTATCCCAGGGTAGAATTTCAGTTAAAGATTAATAGTTATAGTAATTTTCATAATAGTATTTAACCTCTACCACAAAATGCTTATAGTGATTTAAAATTCTGGAATTATTCTGTCTGTGACCTTCATTACAGTGGCAGTGACCTTGTTAGTAAATTACTGTCCTCAACACTTTGAAGAGTATATGAATTCTTAGAACACAGGAGATGCACAAGGTCTGTGAACCTCATATGTGCAGTACCTGCAGAGGACACAAAGTGGCTGATCTCTTGGAACTTGGATTATAGATGGTCTGTGATCCATGTTGGAGATCACAGTATAGCAGAGCCAGTGCTCTTATCTACTGAGCAGTCTCTGTAGCCAGCAAAGGTATTTTTTTTTTT